>JAXCLQ010000292.1:0-10118 GCA_035584115.1 Cedrela odorata
ATAGAAAATAGCTATCTTGAGATGAAGAAAATAATTAAGGAAAAACAACAACAAATAATCATTATAATCGCATTTATATATTTATATTTTTTTCTTCGGTTGGCGCTTGGCGAGATTCGTGTTTACAAAAAAAAAAAAAATGATACTAATCAATAATTATTATGTGTTAAAAAAAAATTTGCATCTACCGTACCGTCGTTGTGTAAATTAGAATACAAATCTATACTCTAAATTTAAATCCGATTCTCTTTTTGTTTAACTAATGTTCTAACATTTTTTGATGGATCGACTTTCTCGATTTTTCGCTGTTGGTGTGAACAAAATTTAATCTTAAGTAGTTAATTTGGTACAATTGTAAGAAATCGAATCAACTAAACTAGCCTCTCTCTTTCTCTCTCCCTGTACCAAACAAAAGAAAAACTTTGCCAAATTGAAGAAAGTTATAAGAATGCATGCAAAAGTGCTTCTAAGGGAGAAGTGAAGAAGAACTTTTTCTTATCGGTGATTCACTGGGGGAACTTTTTTGTGATAATTTATCTACGATTGCTCCAAGTGAATTATCATTTGATGTGCGAGTTTTTCTTTCAACATTTTTCTTTGCCTTCTTGACCCAATGAATAAGCCCTTCTTGTATATTCTCTTTGAATATAACTTTCTTGAATGAACTTCCCATCTACATGCCAAATCAAAGAACAAAAACTTCTGTTATTAATTAGCCTATAACTTTATATAACTAATTAGTCAAAGTATTCTTAATGAATATTATAAAAGTACTTTAGAATAGTGATGTTTTGGTATAAATTAGTATTTAAAAATTATGGACATGCATCCACCAAAAAAAAAAATAATGATAATTAATCCGACTTACTTGAGCTACAATTGCATAAAGTGGTAGGATACTATAACTGCAGAGAAACTGAACAAGCATCCTCGAAACATAAAAATGGAAATTTGAAATATATAAAAAAATTATTTGTATAATAATCTAATAATACTGTATCATTTATATATTTTTGATATTAAATAATAATTTTTTTTCGTACCCAATGAGAAGTCTGGGAATGATAAAATAAACCGATCCCATTATGCAAGAATTAAAACCATATTGAACCTATATAATATATATATATATATATATATTCATCAATAATTATGCATTAGTGATAAACATAAAATTATTTAAGAGATTATGTGAATGCAATTACAATAGATTCTAGTTCTTACCAAAATCCAGAGGAAAATAGCATTTTCAAAAGAATTTTAGAAGAGAAGGATATGAATAAGAAAGAGAACAATCTTTGGTCTGTAACACCAAAAGTGCTTATCTGTAGGTTTAACAACTAAGTCTCCTTCAACAGCCATATGTTTTTGAGCAACATCTTGGGCTAATTGTATCATAATATGTTGCAGTTTAGTCCCCACACAAATTAAGAGCTGCAAATATATATGCAAAGAAAATTGATAGTCGCAATGAATGTCTAAGCCCATGATCCCTAAAGTTCGAGTTAAATTAACTCCCGCGATTAGAGTCTCGTACTCTGTCTCGTTTTTCGTAACTTTAAAGTTGAATTTTAAGGAATACATTACTTCGATTATGTCCAGGCTTACCAAGATAACTACAGCTCCTCCTCCTTGTGCGTTTGATACCCCATTGATAAAGAGGTTCCAGATCGGGTCAGCTCTGTTTGGAATAAGAGAATAATTCCCTTATTCCGGACCCGGGAGGTTTTCCACGATTTGACTAATGAAGAGGTGTTCGGATACCAACCTTTTTGCTATAAAGTCCATCAAGGCTTGTCCCTTTATGACCATCCTAAGCTTGTAATTGATGTCAAATTTGCTAAGTTTAATTGCCCATTTCACTAATTGTCCCGATTGGTCTGGTTGATGAAGAATTTGCCTTAGGGATTGATTTGTTAGCACTACTACCTAATGAGCCTGTAAATACGGTCGTAACTTTCTTTCTGCTACCACCAGTGCCAACGCGAGTTTTTCAAGTGGGTGTTGTGGAAAATCGCAAGTGAATGAGCCAAACAAGTAATAAAATGATGAGATGAGTATCGTCCCATGAGGATTGCTGTAAAATTAATTCCTAAAACTTGAAATAACCATAATTTTGTTTGATGAATAAAGATTGATTGGTAGAAAATTAAAAGTAAATTTAAATAAAAATAAAATAAATGAGATTAAATTAATAAGCTAAAAAGTCTAGAGTTATGATTTCACCTTAACTAATTAGTTCATCTCCTTTATTCTTGTTAACAAGATTTAATTATTTGGTTGCTAGTTGAGTATTCCTAAATTATTCACATAGCCTCTCCCGAAGTCTAAGGAAAATACCCTATAAAGTTTAACTGCTATGTTCCCATGCAAAGTTAAAACATTAAAAGATTTATTAAGATTTATGGATCTTTTTTAATAACTACATAAACTATGCAAGTATATTCCTATCCTACATGTAATTTATGACATTCAATACAATGAACTAAGACACATAAATTAGCTTCTGCTATCATTATGATTAACAATTCAACTAAATAGTGATAAATTATTTAGAAGCATTAAGAGTAATATTGAATGCGTCAACCAAAATAGAAAATCCATAATTAAATTAAACAAAGGGTCGGAACATCAAAATTAGGTTACATTATAACCCTAGCTATAAGGATACTATAGTAGGTTTTGCTTCTCCGAGACCAAGTTTCCTGAAAATAGAGAATGGCATTAAGTTAATGCTTACACCAAGATCGCATAATGCTTTATCAAAGAATGAATCACCAATGGTGTAAGGAATCGTGAAACTCCCTGGATCTTTAAGTTTGGGCGGTTGCTTTTTCTGTAGGATTGCACTACATTCTTCTATTAAAGCTACTGTTTCATGTTCTTCCAGCTTTCTTTTGTTTGATAGGATTTTATTCATAAACTTCACATAGTTGAGCATTTGTTTTAAAGCATCTGCAAAAGGGATATTAATTTGCAATTTCTTAAACACTTCTAAAAATTTAAAAAAATTGCTTATCTATTTTCTGCTTCTAGAATCTCTGAGGGAAAGGTAATGGTGGTTGTATAGTGTAGGATTTTCTGAAAACAACTTTGATTTTGGCTTCTCTGCTTCTTTTTTTTGGCTATCACTTCCTCTTCTATTTTTCTAGATTATCCTTCTTTGTTAGTTCTTTTGACAGGATCTTTCAGCTCTTTACCGCTTCGTAATGTGGTAGCCTTAAGGTGCTCCCTAGGATTTGTCTCTGTGTTACTTAGTAGGGTTTCTAGAGGTCTTGTATTCAGTAGATTTGAGATCTGACCTATTTGCACTTCTAGATTCCAGATGGAAGCAGCTTGATTCTGGAGTGTAGTATTTGTTCTTGTCATAAATTGATTAGTGTTTGCAGCGAGCTGAGCAAGTGCTTCTTCAAGTGATGGTTTGTTGGCTTGTTGTTGTTGAAGTGGTGGTAGATATTGTTGTCTGGGTCAATCGTTGTTTGGTCATGCAAGGTTTGGATGATTCTTCCATCTTGAATTGTATGTGTTAAAGTATGGGTTATTTTGTTGTCTATTACTCACAAAAAATGCTTGGCTTGTCTATTTGTTATCGCATTTCCCATTGGAATGGTCCCCTCCACAAAAATCACAGGATCCTGGCTGAGTGTAAATGGCATTAGCTGTTAAGTTTCCGAGGTTCTTGGTTAATGTCTCAACTTGAGTAGAGAGTTTAGTCAAGACATTATTTTCTTGTATTCCAAAATCCCTTTTCGGAGTTGCTCTTTCTGATAGCCATTGATAGGTATTTGCAGCTATTTCTTCTAGTAAGTCCTAAGCGGCTTGATGAGGTTTGCCCAAAAGTGCTCCGCCAGCTGTGACATCTACCAATGTTCTCGTAAAACTCCCCAAACCATTATAAAATGTGTGTAGTTGCAGCCAATCAGCAACTCCATGATGTGGACACTTTCTTAGTAGATCTTTGAATCTTTCCTATACTTCGTATAATGACTCTCCATCAAACTGTCTGAATGTTGCTATCTCGGTTCGTAGTCTTGCAGTCTTGGCTGGTGGAAAAAATTTAGTAAGAGATTTTTGTGCCAAGACATCCCATGTGGTAATACTTCCTAATGGCAAAGAGTTTAGCCAATTTTTGGCTTTGTCACGAAGAGAGAATGAGAACAATCTCAATCGAATGGCGTCATCAGTAATGCCATTATGCTTAAAAGTATTGCAGATCTCCAAAAAGTTGTTAATGTGGGCATTTGCATCATCATTCGAAGACCCACCAAATTAATTGTTCTGCACCATTTGGATAATTGCTGGCTTGATCTCAAAATTGTTAACTGCAATGATAGGTCGTCGTATTGCTGAGGCATTACTCATTGTGGGTAGGACATAATCACGTAATGCTTGAGTATTCTCAGCATGTACTGGTATCATGTTTTGTGTGTTGTTTGGTTCTTCAGCCATGTCTACGAGAGTAGTACTCGTAGCTTTCCTTGTTTCTTTCCGGTTTTTACGGCAAGTTTTTTTAATTTCTAGATCAAACGATATCAAAACTTCGTCCCCAAATTTTCTCATACACTACAGAGAAAACAACTTTCACCAAGCAACGAGAATGAGAATTATGATGCCATAGAAACAACAAAATAAAAATAAAAAGAAGCAACAATTATAGAAAAAATATTACAATAATAAAAAATAAAAATAAAATAAAAGAGGTGGTAAAACCTTCCTCTTGAAATAAAAATAAAAATAAAGCAATAAACAACTAAAATAAATTAACAATAAATGGTAGAACCAACCATATAAAAAAAATAAATAACAAACTAAAATAAATTAGCAATAAATAAAAAAAACTAAAATAAATTAACAATAGGTGATATAACCAACCATATAAAATAAAACAATAAATAAGTAAATAAATTATCAATAGATGGTAAAACCAACCATAAAAAAAATACCTACAAGAAAGGAAAGAGAAAACAAATTAAAAACAAATATAAAATGCTAAATTAAAATTTGAGTTATGTAGTATCAGTATTAATTTAAACAAACAATCTTTGGCAACAGCGCCAAAAACTTGTTGTGCAAAATCGCAAGTGTACGAGTCGAACAAGTAATAGAATAATGAGATGAATATCATTCCACGAGGATTGTTGTAAACTAATTCCCAATACTTGACATAACCCTAATTTTATTTGGTAAATGAAGTTTGATTGATATACAATTAAAACTAAATACAAATAAAATAAGTAAAAGAGATTAAATTTATTTTGATAGACGAGTATCCTTAAATTATTCACATAACCCCTCCCGAGGTCTAAGAAAAATATCCTTTAAAACTTAACTGATATGTCCCTATGTAAAGTTAAAACATTACAAGATTCATTAAGATTTATGGATTTCTTTTAATAACTATACAAACCTTGTAGGTATATTCATATCCTACATGTAATTTAACATTCAATACAATAAATTAAGACACATAAATTAGATTCCACTATCATTATGATTAACAATTCAACTAAATAATGATAAATTATTTAGAAGCATTAAGAGTAACATTGAATGCATCAACCAAGATAGAAAATCCATAATTAAATTAAACAAAGGGTCGGAATATCAAAGTTAGGTTACATCATAACCCTAGAAGAATAAATTTATTATATAACAAAATAAAACACAACAAATATTAAATAACAAAACATAATAAAAGATCGAGAAAACTAAGTGGTTTGAAGTTTCGCCATAGAGTTTCCTCCTTTACTTTGCTTCTCATCTCCAAGCTCTCTCTTTCTAATGTCTTGTGTTCTTATTCTCCTCAATGTTGGTATTTCAAAACCAAAACTAACGTACTAGCACAATCTTCATTGCTCACTATTTATATATGGAAAAATGAGGAAAATGAAGAATTAAATAATAATGCTAACAACCACTTAGCACTTAATTCTCTACTTAACAATTAAATCTTTTTATTCATTCAATTCTAAATTGAATAATTCTTCACCTAATTCTCCACTTAAATGAATGATTTCAATTCATCCATGTGTTACACACACATGCCTTTAATTTTGATGAAAAAAATCATTAGTGGAAATATATATATATATATATATATATTAACCATTGATTCAAAATGAATGGACAAAATTTAATCAAAAGGTTTGACATTTGGCAACATCACATAGTGTCACTTGTCAATCAAAGAACTATTTAATTACATAACATTTATATAATCAATAATGAATAAACTCATTTATTCATTAATATTCGTTTTCCATCAGTTTTATCCTAAAAAATGAAAAATACAAAGAGATGTAATAATTTATTTAATTATAACAAAATCAACAATATCTAAATTAAAATTAAAGTTTAAATAGATAAAATAATACTATAAAAATATAGTTATCAGTGAGATATCTCTCGTTTCAGCATCTAAAAATGCTTTACTCATATAATAAATTGGATGGTGGACTCTCTCCGTGTCTTCTTTTACCATAACAAAGCTCACGGAATAATCACTCACCCCAAGTAAAGGTAAAATACATTTCTTCGTCAAATATGGTGGGGATGTTAAGCATTTTTTCAGTTCCTAAAAGTTGTTCTCGCATTTTTCAATCCATTCAATTTTCTCCCCATTTCTCATAATCTGAATGAAATGAAAAGATCTATTAGTTGCTTTAGACAATAATTTATTTAGTGTTGCTAATCGCCCCGTTAAGCGTGGTAGGGGATTTGGGATCCAATAATGCTTTGACTTTTCGGGGGTTAGCTTTGCCGCGCTCACTAACCAAGCATGCAGCTTTCAGTGCTTAATGACGTTTAATTTATAAGATTTTTCTCTCTCATATCAATGTTTTAGATTTTTTTTTTTTATGTTGTATATCTTGTATATCTTGAAAATGCCACTAATTTTCATTTTCACAGTCAGATATAGTGTGAAGGCAACTTACTGTGTCAACAGAATGCTGAAATTGGTTGTTTGTTCAGGTAATTAGGTAAACTTCTGTAGTTGCAACCAGGATTATCATTTGTTTTCATATATGAATGCTAGAGTACAATTACATATGCATCCTAAGAATAGACAAATTTACATCATCTTTGTTTTCATGAAATTATTTCTTAAAATTTAAAATTTGACATGCTTTTAAATCTTAAAAGAATGCAAAATTCATTATCTGGTTTTCATTGAGAGAACAGTTAAATCTAAGCAATATGGCAAAACACTATCAAACGATCCTTTGCAATTTCTCTAATTGGTTGAATGGCATGGAAGACTGCAGTTTATTAATTTTTGGACTAAAATGATTAATTTAATCAGAAATTAAAGAAATGTCAACAATGTTCTAACATTACATTTACCCAGAAGAAGATTTCCATCCAAAATAAGCCCTTGGATTCACTACCTTTGATATGCGGAACTTAGTAAACTCCTCGGTCATCGGAACACACGAGTCATCAGTCAACAGTATGACTATTCTTCGTTAACTTAGGCCTTAAATAATGCAAGATGCAGTTTCTAGGAAGCTTCCCTGGCTAGCAAACATTATGTTGACTTCTTCAATATTTGTTGTGTTATGATTCCAAGTCAAAAAGCCAAGCCAGTAATTTCAAAAGCCAAAGGATTAATATAATGTTCATTTTCAGTGAAATAATCAATCAGCTCGTGAAATGAAATTGCTTTTGTCATTGTCAATTATTTCTTTTCAGCAACTACCTTCCTTATATATTACCTTATAAACGCACATCTTCCAGGTAGGGCAATAGGAGATTATTCTTAACTGTAAATTCAATGAAATTCTTTAATTTTTAAGAATTAACATTTATAATTATTGCAGACAGGCAGATGGTGGAGTCCACACGTTGTTCAATCTAACCAATTCAATACCAGCAGGCTTTAATTTTGACTTTTTGTTCCCACAAATTCACCTACTTTCTCTTTGCTTTGCTTGCTCAGTCAATGCCCACAAGTTTCCTCTTTTGATTTCCTTTCTTTCCGGTGAACCATCGAAGAAAACCATGCCTGTGGGAGAGATCTTACTCTCGGCTTTCTTTACGGTTTTGTTTGACAGATTGGCTTCTCGTGATTTGCTCAACTTTGTACGTCAACTTCAAGGTGGGGTTGATTCAGAGCTCAAAAAGTGGGAAGACACTTTGATAATGATTCGGGCAGTTCTCAGTGACGCAGAAGAGAAGCAATTGACGGACAGGGCTGGTGCTGTGAATATTTGGCTTGACGATCTCCGAGACTTGGCTTACGATGCTGAGGACATTCTGGATGAGTTTACCACCGAAGCTTTGAAGCGCAAGTTGAAGGAACAAGTACAGGATCAGGCAAGTACTAGTAAAATTCACAATTGCTTCCCAGCTAAATGTATCAATTGTTTCAATTCAAGCAATATGAGGATGGACTCCGAGATTAAAAGTATCACTAACCGATTCGAACAACTCCGTAAAAAAATAACTCTTCTTGGACTGCAAGGGAATACTGGAAGAACATCAGCGGCTGCACCCCCACCTGCACCTTACAGACCACCCAGTTCAAGTGTGCCAACAGAACGTGCTGTCTATGGGAGAGATGAAGATAAAGCCAACATTCTTAAATTGGTGTTAAGTGATGAATCCAGTGACGCCAACTTTCTTGTAATACCGATTGTGGGCATGGCAGGGATAGGAAAAACAACGCTTGCTCGGGAGGTCTACAATGACAAGATGGTCGATGATTTCAAGTTCGACAAAAAAGGATGGGTTTGTGTCTCTGACGTCTTTGATGTTTTGAGCATTTCAAAGGCAATCCTCGAGTCTATCACCTCTGCAACCTGCAATCTGAAGGCTTTAAATGAAGTGCAGGTTCAATTGAGAGAGGTTGTGGATAGCAAAAAAGTCTTGCTAGTCTTGGATGACGTTTGGAACGAGGACTACAACTTGTGGGAAGTCCTGCAAGCTCCATTCCTGGCTGCTGCACCAAACAGTAAGATTATCGTGACCACGCGCCATTCACGTGTTGCATCAACAATGGGACCAATCGACCATTATAATCTCAAGCATCTATCAGATGACGATTGCTGGTCTCTGTTCATGAAGCACGCATTTGAAGGTAGAGATATTAATGGGCAACAAATTTCAGAAATTCGTAATAAAGTTGTTGGAAAGTGCGGAGGCTTGCCCTTGGCAGCAAAGACTCTTGGTGGCCTTTTGCGTTCTAATAGAGGTGATGCTTGGCATGATATATTGAACAGCAATATATTGAATTTTTCTCAACAAAATGGCATTCTTCCGGTGTTACAATTGAGTTATCATTATCTTCCATCTCATTTGAAGAGATGTTTTGCTTACTGCGCACTTTTCCCCAAAGATTATGAGTTCAATAAAAAGGAGCTTGTTTTATTGTGGATGGCTGAAGGTATTGTTCAACAATCAAGAAATGATAAGCAAATAGAAGATTGGGGCAACCATTGTTTTGATGATCTAGTTTCAAGGTCAATTTTTCAACAATCAAACAGTGATAGTGCTAAATTTATAATGCACGATCTTGTTCATGATCTTGCTCAAATGGTTTCCGGGGAAACCATTTTTAGGTTAGAAGAGGCCAATAAGTCATTGAGAAGATTTGAGAGGATTCGCCATTCTTCCTACACTCAAGATTTGTATGAAGGACAACATAAATTTGAGAATTTTTATAAAGTTGAATATCTGAGAACATTCTTGCCAGTACTCATAAGAGGGGGCTTTCATCCTAGTTACATATCTTATGCGGTTCTTCACGATCTGTTGCCAAAGCTCAAAAAGTTGAGGGTGATATCTTTACGAGGATACCAAATAACTCAATTACCTGATTCGATTGAAGATTTGAGACTTTTAAGTTACCTTAATCTTGCTGGCACCATGATAAGATGTTTGCCTGAGTCGACATGCTCATTGTTCAACTTGCAAATTTTGATATTAAGAGATTGTTCTCGTCTAATAAAATTGCCATCGAAAATGAGAAACTTGATCAATTTATATCATCTTGATTTAGAAGGCGCAAACCTTTTGAAAGAGATGCCATTCGGAATGAAGCAGTTGAAGAATCTCCAAAAGTTGTCCAATTTTATTGTTGGTAAAGGTGCAACTGTATCCGGTTTGAATGATTTGAA
>JAXCLQ010000293.1:0-10112 GCA_035584115.1 Cedrela odorata
ACTTAAGTTATTAATATGAACTTGTAGTTAAAAAGTTAGGATGTTTAGCACATTATAAAATTGGGTGTGTTTTATTGAAAATTATGATGTTAATGTTAAATTGAAGGTGAGAAATTAAATATAAATAATGTATAATATGTGTTTTTAATAACTTAAATGGTTATGTGTGGATTTGGAATGGCATATTTAGGAAATTGGAATTGAATCTCGGCGATTGTTGGTAGGGCGAGTTTGTGTGATATAATTGGGAGTGTTTTGGAATTTGATAATGCGGTATTGTCGGAAAACGGTAATACTTGATGAATTCAAAATTTTATGCCAAAAATATTTTCTGAAAATGGTTATAATATACATATTTAGTTATATGTATGTATAGGTATATATATGGAATAGTGAATGAAGTAAATATGGTGATGAATGTGTTTTAGGAATTTATTAAGTATCAAATTGGGAAATGTGGATGTCATAGGTAGGTAGCGACAAGTATAAATGCGTAACTAAAATAGATTGTGTTAATTTAATTTTAGGTATGTCACATTAATCTAAGAACATACTCGGAGAGAGCAGGAGCAAAAGTAAGTGGATCATGCATGCATTTTAATGTTTTGAAACTATGCGATATTCAATGTTGTGGAAAAATAAAAATGTGATTTTAAAGTTTGGTACGCTAATGTAATTCTACGAAATGATTAGTGACATGTTTGTGAATTTGAATATTTACGCCGATATTGCATTTAGAAAATAAATATAAAATGTTGTCGATGTGTGAAATGTTTGAAAAAGAATGTATTTTATGGCTTCGTCATTAGTTATGCTATTCTGACCTAGTCGGGTCTCTCGTTTATTGCAAGGGTGCGGACTAGTAAGAATTCTATTTAACGTGTTGCACGTGTTTCTGTTGTATGAATATGAAAATAACCGCAACATGCGTAACATGTAATTACGTTCTGAATCTGGATCATCATGGGTGTAGATGACACTAACTGACTAAGCCGTTTTGAATATATTTATATTGTAAATAAATTCTATGTGTTTTGAAAAGTTTGAAAATGCTATGATTATTTAAACTGTCATATTATGTTATACATCGACATATAAAAACATATTTTGATTTGCTTACTGAAATTTGTATCTTACTCTTTATTGTAAAAATTTTATTTTTCAGATAATAGTACATAAGAGTGACCAATAACGCGAGCGAAGGTACTAGACATATTTGAAGTTTTTTTTTTTGGATATATGTAATTATAGGTTAGCTAAGTAATGTGTATAGACTTGTATGTATAAGAACTTGTGTAAATTACACTATGTGGGGTTTGTGTAATAAAAGTGATAAATTGTATATTATATGTGTTAAAGATATTTGAGGTTAAATGTAAGTTAAGAGGTGTGACAACTAAAGTCATAACTACAAAAAGGTTAAAGTATATATACAAAACTACAAATAAAATATCCTAGTAGATTTAAACATAACACTCTACCAATCATTTGGATCCTTCACTATCTTCGGTGGTTCAAAAGGCGTTTCTATTTTGGAAGGAAAAAGTTTCAATGTTACCGATCTTCTCTCACTAGTCTTACCCCGTGAGTTACTGTACACCATTCTTGCCCAACTTTTTGTAGTTCCAAAAACATTATTATACCTCATAATCCAGTGTATACGCCGGACCATAAGTTTATTTTGATTCACTCCTTTGCTATAAACTTTTAAGCCCTTAATTGCATCATTCTTAACTTTCTCAAAGACTCCTAAACCTAGATTAGTGTCCGAAAACCACAAGTTATTTCCCCGACACCCTTTATAACTACCTCTCACTCTCGCTCTGTTCCTGTTCGCCCAAAGTTTCCTCAAGTCTTTAACAAGAACGCCTCTTAAAGCACACTGTTCTCTTCTATCCACACACATCCATAAGTCGTACTTAGTCCTAGCCATCTACATTCAAAATGAAACAAGGTTAGATCCCATGAAATATTCACAACTATACTCAATTAAACAATACTTGCCAAATATTTATTATTATATTACTTTACGTATATATATATATATATATATTTTCCTGCGCTTCCTAATCAACCTAAATTTACAGAATCCTAACCTAAACTCTCATACCACTCAATTGTCACACCTAATTTCTTATATTTAACTTCAAATATAATTCTCACATTAAATATACAGAGCTATACTTTTATTACACAAGTCTTAAATAGTTACAATTTGTAAAAGTTCTTATACATAAAAGTTTATACATATTACACTCCTTATCACTTAACTAACTTATTAATTACATATATCTAAAAATATCATATACTTCTAGTAACTCTCGCTTGCGTCCTTTGTCCTCTCTATATGCTATTATCTAAAAAATAAAATTTTTCAATAAAGAGTGAGATATAATCTCAGTAAACAAATCATGCAAATTTCTTATGTGTCGATACAATACAAAATATAAATATTTAAACAATCAATGCATTTTCAAACTTTTCTAATCACATAGAATTTATTCATAATGTAAACACATTTAGAATGGCTTAATCAGTTAGTGTCACCTGCACTGACGGTGACCCAGATTCAGAACGTAATTACATGTTCTGCATATAGCGATCTTTTTCATATCCATATAATAGAAACAAACACGACGCATTAAATAGAATTCTTACTAGCTTATAAGCCTCGCATTTAACATGAGACCTGACTAGGTCAGAATAACATAACTAATGACTAAGGCATAAAAATGCATTTTATTCAAATATTTCACATATCGACAGCATTTCATATTTATTTTGTAAATGCAACATCAGCGTACAACATTTAAAATATTTATTTTCAATAATCATTTCATAAAACTATATCGGCGTACCAAAACGTTAAAATCACATTTTCATCATAACATTGAATATTGCATAATTTCAAAATATTAAAATGCATGCATGATCTACTTACTTTCGTTCTCACCTTCCTCGAGTATGTTCTTAGATTAATGTTGTGTACCTAAAATCAAATTAACACAATCTATTTTAGTTACACGTTTATACTCGTCGCTACATTCCTACGACATCCATATTTCCCAAACTCAACACTTAATGAATTCCTAAAATACATTTATCACCACATTCACTTCATTCCATTGTTTCATATATACCTATACATACATATACATAAATATGCATATTACAATAATTTTTTGTGAAGTAAAGTTTTTGAAACTAGTCAATGTTGCTATTTTCCGACAATTCTTTTTTCGACAACCTCGGCATTATCAAGTTTCCAAACACTCCCAATTATTTCACACAAACTCGGCCTACCAATAATCGCCAAGATTCAATTTCACTTCAACAACTCACCATTTCAAATCCACACATCATAACAATTTAAGCTATTATTAACACAAATTTAATTTCTCATCTACAATTTAACATTAATATCATAATTTTCAATAAAACTCACCTAATTTTGTTAATGTGCTAAGCATCCTAATTTCTTAATTACAAGTTCATATTAATAGCATAAGTATTACAAGTATTATAAACATGACATACATATGTTAATCACAATTACAACAACCACCACTATATTCTAATTTCCACCAATTTACACCATTATCATAAAAATGACATACACATATTAATAACACTTTATAACCACCAATTCTACTCATTTAAAATACTATATTACATTAACACAATATCCCTTTCCAATTTCCAAACTACAATTTAATATTATTAATATAACTTTATCCATCCCTAATTTCCTAATTACAATTTAAGTTTAATAATATGAATTTGTCCATATATAATTTCTTATTATAATTTAGCACTAAAACATGAATTTACTCATCTTTAATTTCCTACTACAATTTAACACTAATAATTTACTAAGCATCCTATACAAATAATAACTATTACAGCAATATGTATATATATATATATATATATTACAACTATTTTCTCCTATTCTTTTCTTCTCCGCAATTCAAATCTCCACCAATTTCAATTTTCCACCCATGATACTCATTTTAAACACATATGGAACATTATTCATGTTTAATTTCCTAAATTACAACTTAAAGCTAATAATATAAATTCTAATAATATAATTTCCAACTATATTCTAAACTTGGTAACTATAAAATCATAAAATTTCAAATCAATAACATTTGAAAAACTCATCAAATGAATAAAAGCTCATTTTCTTCTTCCTTATTTCTCCTTATTTTCTTCTCTTTTCCTTCAATCTTTTTCACTTGTAGTTTTCTACTCTTTGCTTTTCCAATTTGAAAACATCAAATATTTTATTAATTTTAATTACTTAAAACACATGGATGACTTAAATTAATCTAACAAATCCAATGGACCACATTTATCCACTTAATTTTTCACTAACTAACATCAAATATTTATTAATTTAATTACTTAAAACACATGGATGGCTTGGATGAATTCAATCAATTCAATAGCCCCTCTTTTTCCATCCCATTTTCCATTAACTTAGCTTTTATATTTATCTTTATCCAACTTACAAAACATGCTTAAAATTGTGCCAAGTGGATGGTTTAGATTAAAGCAAATGGATAGCCCAACTAATTGAATTAGGCCTAAAATGTATATTTGTATATCTTATATTCTTGGCACACTTAATTTTATTTTAATCCATAATCTAAAATTTCAAAAATAACCTTGTTGACAATAAAGTTTTAATTCTACCCTTCATGGTTACTACATTTTTCCAAACTTACAAAAATACTTTTATACATTTACCTTACATCATTTCTTAAAATTCTAACACTTAATACTCTAATAACATATTTAAAATCATAGTTATGAGTTCTACAAAAGAAATCATGAGTGTTACAACATCTCTGGCCCCTAAGGCAATCCAAGTCATGAAGTAGTCAGTGGTTGATCCGATCGATAATTTACAAATAAACATTTTTCGTTAAAACTTACAGTATCATATACTGATCTCATGGATGAATAAATATATTATGCATGAACAATGAACCCCAATACGAATTTAGAATATTTAGGATTCCTACGAATTTTACGAAGCTCAAATTGAAGTTACCTAAATCGAAGAATTGTAAGTTCAATTCCGATTATTCTAGGTAATATATCACTTAATAAGAGATGACTTTAAAATTCTATCGTACGTAACTGGGAATAGGTTTTGAGTTGAAATTTTAATAGAGTCATCCCTTGTGTGTCTATTTTTTGTGGTTTCTTACGGATCCTGATATTAATTCCTAAAACTTGAGTTATAAGCAAATTATTAAACATTACATGGTAAGGGACAATTTCAGGTTTAAGTGCCCTTAGAGTCTCCTAAGTTTTCAATAACAACCAAGCCATGATCAATACTCTAATATATTAATACATTATATAGAAAAGTAATTTCACCCATTAGTATAATCTCTTTAATTTAATTCATGGTTAAAGCCAATATTGACGCATATTGTTCTAACTAAATTCCACAATAGGGTAGTTGGCTTAAAAAAATTGCTGGGAGTTTATATTTGCATGAAATAATTTTCTTTTTGACTATATTCTTTATTGTGTCTAATTTCTATAAAATTTTACAGTTTATTAATCAGAGGTCTAGAATTCATTATGTTTGTAAAATACTAAACCTTGTGTAGAATTTTAGTTGTCAAAAATTTTGGACAGGCTTTAGTAATTTGAAAATATAATGAGTTCTAGAACTCTGATGATAGAACCATAAAATTCTATGAAAACTAGACACAAAAAAGAATAATATAGTTAAAATTTATATTATTTCATGCAAAGTTGAATTCTCAAAATTTTTGAAAGTCAGCTATCTTGTTATGACACTGGAAACTGTCTCATTTCTGTGTAGTGTGTAATGATTTATTTATAACTCGAGTTTTAGGATTCGAAATCAAGATCTGTAAAAGGTCACAAAAACTAAACTTATAAAGGAAATCTTATCATAATTTCAGACTAAGATCTGTTTGTAATTTATTACAGTAAATTTTCAAATTTATATTCCTGTTCAGTGAGGTATTACCTAGAATAATCAAAATTGGATTTGTAATTCTTCGACTTAGGTAACTTTAATTTGAGTTCCATAAAACCTGTAAGAATTCAAAATATTCTAATTTCCTATTGGGGTTCATCATTCATACATAATATATTTATTCATGTATGAGATGAGTATACAACATTGCGAATTTTAATGAAAGACGATTATTATAGATCGTCGACTGAATCAACTAGCGACAACATCGTGACTTGGATTGATCGAGCTTTAACTAGTGAGTGAATGTTTTATTTTCAAAAATATTGTTTGAGCATAATGTTTGAAATACAAATATTTTTGAAAATTGATTTGAATTGTTTAACTACTATTGAATGTATATACTTGTGAAATTATGGATTTATGATTAATTTGACATGCTTGAGCATATTGGTGATCTCTTGGATTTTAAATGAATTTATTTTAAATTCTTGAATTAAGACATCGATTTAGGGAAAGGAATTTTGTCACACCTGTTTCATATTAACTGCAAATACATACTCATATTTACTAGATACAATGCTATTCTTTTATTACACAAATTTTAAACATTTATAGTTAACAATTTGTTTTGTTTTTATATAAATACATAGAAGGCTACATATATTACAACTCCTGGACATACAATTAACTTAGTAACTATATATCCAAACATAAATCTATACATATTATTTAACTAACCTACAATTATATATATCCAAAAACTTCACATATGCCTAGTACCCTCGATTACGTACTTAGTCACCTCTATGTGCTATTATCTGAAAATAAATTTTTCAATAAAAGGGTGAGATAAAATCTCAGTAAGTAAATCACGCAAGTTTTATATGTCAATGTAGTGCAAAATGTAAGAGCTTAAACAATTAGTACATTTTCAAACTTTTCATTTATATAGAGTTCTTTCAAAATACAAACATATTCAGAACGGCTTAGTCAGTTAGTGTCACCTGCACCCACGGTGACCCAAATTCAGAACGTGATCACGTGTTCCGTATTAAACAATCATTCACATTTTAATACAACAAAAGTGTGCACAGCGCACTTAACAAAATTTTTACTAGCCTGCAAGCCTCGCCTTTAACACGAGATCCGGCTAGGTTAGAATAACATAACTAACAACTAAGCCATAAAAATGCATTCCATTCAAATTTTCACACATCGACAACATCTCATAAATATTTCATAAGTGCGATAGAGCGTACAACATTTGAATTCTTAGTTTTTCAAAAATCATTTCATAAAACTCATATTGGCATACCAAACATTAATATGCACATTTTCACACATCAAATATCGCATAGTTTCAAAAAAATATTAAAATAAGTGCACAATCTACTTATTTCTGTTCCCGCTCTCCTTGAGTGTGTTCCTAGTCAATGGTGTGTACCTAAAAAAATCAAATTACATAACCTATTTTAGTTATACGCCACTTCTTGCTGCTACATTCCTACGACATCCACATTTCCAAACTCTCACATTTTATTAATTTCCAAAATAGACTTATTGCCATATTTATGCCATAACATCATTTCATATATGCTTACACATACATACATACATGTATATATATATATATATACATATATATATGCATCTTATAATAATTTTTCAGAAAAACACATTCGGTGTAAAATTTTTGAATTTATCAAATGTTGCGGTTTTTCGGCAATTTGTTTTCCAACAGCACCTACATTATCAATTCCAAGCACTCCCAATTATTTTACAAACAAACTCGGCCTACTAAAATTGCCGAGATTTAATTCCACTTCAACAAGTCACCATTACAAATCCACAACTAACAATTTATCATCCCAATTTAATAATATGTATATGTGCATATATATAATATAAACATTTTCTTCCATTCTTTCCTTCTTCACCATTCTAAATCTTCACCAATTTACACCACTGTTATTGTCACACCTATTTCTTACTAACTTCTAATACATAAACATATATACGATATACAATGTTACTCTTTTATTACACAAAAGTTAAACAGTTAAGATTAATAATTTTTTTTTTATACATGCAAATATACATATATTACAATACCTTGTAATACAAATAGCTTGTTAATTACATATCCAAAAATATTCATACTAGCTTACAAGTCTATACATATTACTTAGCTAATTTACAAAATTCATACATCAAAAACACTATGAATACGCCTAATATCTTTGCTTGCGTACTCGATCGTCCTTAAGTGCTATTATCTAAAAAATAGATTTTTTAATAAAAGGTGAGATAAACATCTCAGTAAGCAAATCATGCAAGTGTTATATGTCGATGCAGTGTAAAATATGAAGACTTAAACAATCAGTACATTTCAAACAAATTCATTCAAAATTCAAACATATTCAGAGCGGCTTAGTCAATTAGTGTCACCTGCACCCACGGTGACCCGGTTACAGAATGTAATCACGTGTTCCGCTTAAAGCGGACATTTTCATTTACATATAACAGAAGTGCGCACGACGCGCTAAATAGAATTCTTACTAGCCTACAAACCTCGCCTTTAACACGAGATTTGGCTAGATCAGAATAACATAACTAATGACTAAGCCATAAAACAATTTCATTTCATTCGAACTTTCACATATCGACAACATTTCATAAACATTTCATAAGTGCGATAGTGACATTCGACCTTTTAAAAATTGCGACAAAACTGTGGCATATACCATTTTAAAAACTCCAGTTGCCATTTTAAAATTCCGGCCACCATTTTTAAAAGTTCAGTCCTCATTTTAAAACAACATCAAACTTCGCATAATTTCAGAACATTAAAACATGCATGCACAATCTACTTACCTTCGT
Organism: Cedrela odorata; assembly: GCA_035584115.1. Classification (NCBI taxonomy): domain Eukaryota; kingdom Viridiplantae; phylum Streptophyta; class Magnoliopsida; order Sapindales; family Meliaceae; genus Cedrela; species Cedrela odorata. The sequence goes on from JAXCLQ010000293.1 coordinate 8,855, forward strand.
TCCCGCTCTCCTCAAGTATATTCTTATATTAGCGTTATGTACCTAAAACAAATTAACACAACCTATTTTAGTTTTAACATTTTATCTTCTACACTTGCGATAAATGCATGCCATTAAAAACCGGCAATGTATTTTGACCTAAATTTTTGGCGACACATCCTATTATGAGTCTAGTTTCCACCGCACTTTACGGATTAAGATTTTGACTCCGAATAACCAAGTTTTGCCAAATTTTCGACACATGACACACTAAGGCAGAATACGTCAGCTGCAGAACCCTCATTTTCAAAAATTTATTGCAATCTCATTCCTTCACAAAATAAGCTAAATTTTGGACATGTTGTGATCCTAGATGTCTAGTTCTCGTATAAATTTAAGGCGCCCCAATCCAACATCCAAAACTCTTCCAGATTTCATTTTTTTGAGGCTTGCTCAGAATTTCCCGCAACCCTTATGCCTTGTATTAGCCATACGGTTTTGACACTTTTCGGCCATCGAACCTACGACCTATCAACCCTAATCCTTTCATTTTTCCATCCCCAAAACACTGATATGGGATCGCACAATGATCACTCAAATTTTGTTTGGTTTCGCAACCATTCTTACCACACCCAATTACAGCAAACACACACACTTTCGGCAACCACACACACACTCGGCACAACCTCGTTACCAATTCCGAGCACTCCCAATTACGTCACAAACAAACTCGGCTTACCGAAATTGCCGAGATTTAATTCTACTTCACAATGATACCATTCCAAGTCCACAATTAACATCAATATATATATACATATATATACCTATATTTACTACTACACTTCCATTAAATTTACAACATTATCATAATATAACAATGAATTCCCATCAATGCATGCTATTGTAACAACCTAATGAAAACAATATTTACTTCAATTTCCTAATATCACATGATAATGTAAGTTTTTCTATTCATCTAAGCATACAACAATAAAACTTCCCAAATTTCCAACAATATGTATATATATCTATTTTGACATACTAAACATCATTAACCTAATTCCATTTTCAATTTTCATTCACTAAGCATACTACAATTAAACAATTAAAACACAATATATCAATGACCTAAACATTCTCCACCAATTTCCATCATCCTAACAATATAATAACCATAATTTTCATTTCAAATTCCCTATGTTACATGAAAATATAAGTTTTACTACAATAACCTTAACAATTTACTACACATACTATACTAAAATAATGCAATTTTAAT
>JAXCLQ010000294.1:0-10111 GCA_035584115.1 Cedrela odorata
CTCATAATTATCTGCTCCTCTAAGTTAACTTCATACTATTTCACTAAAAGCTCAAAGTTATACTCTAGAAAAACCATAAATATTTAATAAAAGTCCATTTAATCAAACCTTTATTTAATGCTCATAATTAAATAAGGTCTATCATAATGTTATACCTATTTAATTATGTATTTACCCCAAGTCACTTAATTGCTCTAATGATCATTTTCAATACATTTATATTTGTAAATAAATTCACAAATAAATATTATTATCCAATAAACAATTTTATTAAATAAACTGTAGCTACAAATTTAAAAAATTAAGTACTACAAATAATTTGAGTAAACATCATTTGTATAGATTCCATCTTGTAAGTATATGTTCGTACGATTCATGAAATTATATCTTAAAGTCATCGATATTTTAATCATATAATAGGTCTCACTCTATGATAACTTAAAAGACATAATCCATGAATGTAAGTTCATTACTTGCTCATGATTAATATCAATCAAACTTATTAAAACTTGTGTTAATTAAGATTAATGATATTTATTTAACTAGATCTTATTTCACAATAGTCCAATTCAACATCTAACAAATATATAATACCATTTCTATTTGAAGTTCTGCTTTAATGATTAAAATAAATCATTTACTTGAAATAGAAAAGCTATAATTTTACATTATGAAATGAACATTTCATAACTGACCATAAATAATTTTTTATTTATAAAGAGCTTGTAATTTATATTTTTCTGTATCAGCATTTCATGCCTAATACATAAATTATATACTTTATAAATAAGGGCTTATAAATATAAATATATGCTAGATATTGTAAATAAATAAATTTTATAAAACCAAAGAAAATGTTATTACAATAAATGCTTTAAGGGCATAAATCGCAACTCTAAGCCTAACAATCTTTTACTTGCCTTATAGTATGTTAAGAATCTAACGCATCCCATGTCATCTATATAAAGCTTAAAACTCTTGGCTGGCAAGGTTTTGGTGAAAGGATCTATTAAATTATTTGCTGACAATATCTTGGACACTAAGACTTCACCTTTTTGAACGAATTGACATACTATGTGATATTTTTTCTCAATATGTTTCCCTTTCTTGTAGTTTCTTGGCTCTTTATATTGTGCTACAGCTACACTATTATCACAATAAATAACAATATGTACTTTAGCACTGGTAACCACATAAAGTTCCATTAGGAACTTTTGAGTCCATATAATCTCTTGTGCAGCTTCTGAAGCAGCTACATATTCGGCTTTTATAGTGGAGTTTACGATTCAAGTTTGTTTCATTCTCCGCTAACTTATAGCTCTACCACCTAAGGTGAACACATAACTAGATTTAAATACCTGGGTATCTTTATCTGCTTGAAAATCAGAATTTTTATACCCTATAAGAACAAGATATTCACTGAAATACACAAGCATATAATCCCTCGTTCCCCAAAGATACTAGAATATATGTCTAACCACAGTCCAATGTTTTAGTCCTAAATTTAATTGATATCTGCTGGCTAAGCCTACTACATAACAAATATCTAGTCTAATGCATAGCATGACATACATGAGACTTCCTACTGCTGATGTATAAAGAGCATGTCTCATACAATTTATCTTTTTAGTCGCGCTAGACGATTGATACTTAGATAAAACAATCTCATGTTTGAAAGGAAGTAATCATTTCTTAAATTCATTTATAGTAAACTTGACAAGAATTTTGTCTATGTATGTAACTAGCTTCACCCAAGTTATTCATATCAAACTGGTTTGATAACCAAACTTTTACTGACGATAAAACTCCTACGTCATTCCCAATGAGTAGAATATCATCTACATATAGGAGTAGAAATACTACATACTGCCCATCTATCTTTTTATAGACATAAGGCTCAATAGGATTTTAATCCAAAACCAAAAGACTTGATTGCTTAATGAAATTTGATATTCTAAAATTTAAAAGCTTATTTAAGTCCATAAATAGATTTTGTAATTTTCAAACCATATGTTCTTGTACTTTAGCTACAAAACCATCTGGTTGCATCATATAAATGCTCTAGTCAAGGTTGCCACTAAAAAAAGTAGTTTTGACATCTATTTGTCAAATCTCATAACAAGATGTATTGTAATGGATAAGAGAATCTTGATATACTTTAGTATAGCTACCGATGAAAAAGTATCCTCAAAATCAATGCTCTTTTTCTTAGTAATGCAGCAACCTTAATTTTGAAAGTTTCTGCCTTTCCATATATCCCTCTCTTTCTCTTATAGACCTATTTACATCTTATGGGTTTTATCTTGTCACACCTGTTTCATATTAACTGCAAATACATATCCACGTTTACTATATACAATGTTATTCTTTTATTACACAAATCTTAAACATTTATAGTTAACAATTTATTTTGTTTTTATATAAATACATACAAGGTTACATATATTACAATTCCTTGACATACAACTAACTTAATAACTACATATTCAAACATAAGTCTATACATATTACTTAGCTAACCTACAATTACATATATTCAAAATCTTGGCATATGCCGAATACCCTCGCTTGCGTACTTGGTCACTTCTATGTGCTATTATCTGAAAATAAATTTTTCAATAAAAGGGTGATATAAAATCTCAGTAAGTAAATTATACAAGTTTTATATGTCGATGCAGTGCAAAATATGAAAGCTTAAACAATCAATACATTTTTAAACTTCTCAATTATATAGAGTTTATTCAAAATACAAACATATTCAGAACGGTTTAGTCAGTTAGTATCACCTGCACCCACGGTGACCTGGATTTAGAACGTGATCACGTATTTCGCATTAAGCAGTCATTCACATTTTCATATAACAGAAGCGTGCACGGCGCGCTAAACAGAATTCTTACTAGCCTACAAGCCTCGCCTTTAACACAAGATCCAACTATGTCAGAATAACATAACTAACGACTAAGCCATAAAAATGCATTTCATTCAAATTTTCACATATCGACAACATCTTATAAACATTTCATAAGTGCGATAGCGATATACAACATTTGAATTCTTAATTTTTCAAAAATCATTTCGTAAAACTCATATTGGCATACCAAACATTAATATGCACATTTTCACACAACATCAAATATCGCACAGTTTCAAAAATATTAAAATATATGCACAATTTACTTAATTCTGTTTCCGCTCTCCTTGAGTGTGTTCCTATTCAATGGTGTGTACCTAAAAAAAAATCAAATTACATATTCTATTTTAGTTACACGCCACTTCTTGCCACTACATTCCTACAACATCCACATTTCCAAACTCTCACACTTTATTAATTTCTTAAAATAGACTTATTGTCATATTTACGCCATAACATCATTTTATATATACTTATACATACATACATGTGTGTGTATATATATACATACATACATATATATATATATATATGTATCTTATAACAATTTTCTGGAAAAATATATTCAGCGTAAAATTTTTGAATTTATCAAATGTTGCCGTTTTTTGCCAATTCGTTTTCTGACAACACCTACTTTATTAATTCTGAGCACTCACAATTATTTTACAAACAAACTTGGCCTACTGAAATCGCCGAGATTTAATTCCACTTCAACAAGTCATCATTCCAAATCCACAACTAATAATTTATCATCCCAATTTAACAATATATATATATATGTGTGTGTGTATGTGCATATATATACATATATATATATATATATAATATAAACATTTTATTCCATTCTTTCCTTCTTCACCATTTTAAATCTTCACCAATTTACACCATTGTTATAACCATTACAACAATTACTACCAATTCTACTTATTTATCATATTATATAACCTTAACATAATATCCATTTCAAATTCTCAAAATACAATTAATTTAATTCACTAAGCATGCTACAATTAGACATTAAAACATAAATTTGCCTATCTTTAATTCCTATTACAATTAATTTAATTAACTAAGCATGCTACAATTAGGCATTAAAACATAAATTTTTCATCTTTAATTCCTACTACAATTAAGTTCATGACCTAAACATATTCTAATTTCTACTATTATTACTACATAACAATAAAATTTCTACCATTATTATTACATAACAATAAATTTTCACCAATTTCCATCATCATAACAATATAATAATCGTGGTTTTCATTTCAAATTTTCTATGTCACATGAAAGTATAAAGTCTACTACAATAGTCTTAACAATTCACTAAGCCTACTATACCAAAATCATAAAATACTAATTAAAGAAAACATAGAACTTATCAATTCTTTCTTTCTTCTCTTTTTCTTTCTCTTCCTTTCTTTCTTTTATTCCTTTCCTTCTCAATTTGCCTTCTACGTAAGCCTTATTTTGCATTTCAATTTTGACAACAAGTTAAAGACTAACATTTTACTCATCAAACACATAGAGAGCTAGGATTCATTCAATCAATCTAAGGGCCCTCATTTTGCCACCCAATTTTTCACTAACTAATACCAAATATTAATTAATTTAATTAACAAAAACACATAGATGGTTAAGATCGGTATAACTAAATCCAATGAACCACATTTTTGCTATCACATTTTCCACTAACTTAGCCTTTATGTTTATCCTTATCCAATTTATAAAACAAGCCTAAAATTGTGACAAGTGGATGTTTATGATTAAAGTAAATGGATGGCTTGGATATTGTAGAGAAATTTGGCAAAACTTAATATTTTATTCATTTGTTTATTTATTTTAATTTAGTATATACATATATATATATATATATATATACATACTTGGACTTGGGTTTGGGCTTATATAATTGGGCTTAGACATAATTAATTGGGCTTGGGCTTGAACTTGGATAATTAGGCTTAAACATAACCAATTTAGGCTTGGGCTTACTAATTGGGTTTAGGCCTAACTAATTAAATTAGGCCCAATACATATATATATATACATATATATTCTTAGCCTACTTAATTAATTTTTTATTTTAATCGTAATCTAAAATTTCAAAAATGACCTTGTTAACAATAAAATTCTTATTTCTACCCTTTATGTATACTACATTTTCCAAATTTACAAAAATACTCTCATACATTTACCTTATATCATTATTTAATAATTGTGAGTTCTATAAATGAAATTACAAGTGTTACATATCCCTTCAAGTAAGTCTACAAGTTCCTAGACTTTATTGGAATACATAGAATTCATTTTTGATTTCATAGCTTTAAGCCAATGATCTGCATCCACATCAGCTATCGCTTCATCATAACTAGTGGGATCTAGATTAGTTCATTAGACACTGTCTGATAAGACTCTCTAGTTAATATGTATCTAGATGGATGTTTGATAATCCTTTCACTATGACGAAGTAGCGATTGTTATTGCTCTATAGTAGGATCTGGTTGGATATCAGACACTAGATTATGAATCAATTCACTAACTTGCTCAGGAATGATATTAAAGTTCCAAGATAATTCATTTAAAATTACCTTACTCTTTGACTTGAAATCTTTCATATAATCATCTTCAAGTAAAAGCATTTATATTAACAAACTCTTTATAGTATTTAGTGCTATAAAACAGACAAAATTCTAACTTGGTATCCAACATATTTGTCTTTTCTTCGGCACATGTGATGGGCAATCCCAAATATGTATATGATGTACACTAGGTATACATGTATTCCAAATCTATAGAGGTGTTTTGGGAACTAACGTAGATTAAGCCAAGTTTAGATGATAAATAGTTGTTTCTAAAGCATTCCCAAAATGAAATTGACAGAGTTGCATAACTCATCATTGACCATACCATTTCTACAACTGTTTTATTCCTCCTGTCTGCTAGACCATTTTGTTAGGGTGTCCTTAGTACAGTCAATTGATATAAAATCTCATTTTCTGACAAACAAGCCATGGATTTAGTAAGGAGGTATTCACCACTATGATCAGATCGAAGTGTCTTTATGTGTTTTCCTAATTATTTTTTTACTTTCGCTCTAAACTCTTTGAATTTCTCAAAAGCTTCGGACTTGCGGCGCATTAGGTTCACATAACTATTTCTGGAATAATCATCAATAAATATGATAAAATATTCATAACCTCCTCTTGCTTGAGTGCTTAGGGGCTCGCATACATTATAATGCACTAATTTCAATGCTTTAGTGGCTCTATTTCCTTTAGCATTAAAAAGGCTTCTAGTCATTTTAATTTCCAAATAGGGTTCGCAAAATAGTAATGGTTCAATAACCAACAAACTCAAAGGTTGACTTTTAACCAGTCTATGGATCCTATTTATATTTATATGATCTAGAAGTAGATGCCATAGATACATTTCATTAGTGGGAGATAATCAAACTCTCTTATAGTGATTAGATTCATTATCCAATTTTGTATCTATAGCGAGTTAACTTTGAAATTAAGATAATAAAGATTATTAACTAGTGTACTAGAACATATAAACGATTTATTTCTTTTGATAACCATAGTTGAGTAAAAAATAATTGAATAATCTAATTTATTCAAACAACTAATAGAAAACAAATTAAGTTTAAGTTTAGTTACAAATAAACAATCTTTAAGTTTTAAACCCTTAAAATCATCAAAATAAAGATAAAAAACTCTCATTGTCCTTGCTGCAATAGTTGTGTTATTTTCTAACCTAAGCTTAATCTCTCCATCACTGAGTGCTTTGGTTTTCTAAAACCCCTGCAAAGAATTGCAAATATGATTAATGGCTCCAAAATCTACAATCCAGGTATCTGTAGAGTCAGCCACTGAACAAGTTTCAATAACAACTATATTACCTTAAGTTAGAATTGAAGCCACCCCTTTAGCTAGAGACATTGTGGCTAAGTAGGTTGAATAATTTCTCTTCTAATGTCATTTGTTCCAACAATGGAAACATTTTTCTTTGGTTTTCTTCTCTTTTTGAACTCGTACAACTCTTGAGTTAGATGCTTTCTTAGGTTTATTCTTTTTCTTTTTACCATTCTTTACATATTAGGAACAAAATAAGTAGATGAGCCCCCGAGTATAATAAATAATCGATTAGGACTTTAGAATTACTTTGCAACCATAAGTTCATTTATCGAATAATCTAATTTATTTATTGAATAATTGAGCTTGAATGTCTGTAAAGAGGAATAGATTTCCACTTGGGATTCAATAGTAGAGTCTCTACCTAGATTAAATACTTTCTGGAAAAGGCTAATTATTTTTAACACATGATCCTACATAAGAGTTCCCTTTGTCTGTCAAGTGTTCATTATTTCTCTAATAGCAACTTACCGCAAAGTTCTATTTTTATCAACAAACATCTCTACTATGTTGAACATCATATTTGATGCAGTGGGAATAGTCTCATGTTGTTTGGCCAAGGGTTGGACAACGATTTTGTAGTGTTGTTTAACGGTGTAGCCAAGCAAGAATGTAAAATCATGTAAAAGGACAAAGTGTTATTTTATATAATTATTCGTTGAGTAATTGTTTAGTACTTGCAATTAACTATTTTTAAATTTGTTCGTGAAATAAAGAAAAATAAGTGTGGTTTGACAATTTATAAATTCGTTCTTTAAACAAAAATATAAGTTTAATTGTATAAAATTATAGGTCTCCTTATCATTAATGCATTCAAGAATGTTAAACTAACTTTTTGGATTTCGTGTTGCTACCATTTGTGTCTAACAAATGACAATTTAATATTTTACAAGTTAACGAAATAGTGATTTTTTTTTTTTGGGTTATCTCTAAAGGGTATTCATTTTGCATATAATTCTATCTATTTGTAATTTTGGTAAAGTTAGGAGAGACATCTATTAATTATCCCTAATAATAATAATAATATATTTTTAAAATATCAATAAATGAATTATGTTGATATATTATTTATTTATATTAAAATATGAGTAAAGTTAGAAATTCTCATACATAACAATAAATATTTTATTTGTAAGATTACAAAATAAATTCTTCATTTGATAAATTGTGAAATTACATAGAGAGGGTAAAGCAATAGTTTTATAGCTCATTATTAATTTACTTTCAATCATTCAATCACCAATTAGAAGGCAATGGTATTTTGTATCATTAAATTGGTAAAAATAGGTCAAATGCAAAAAGTGACGAAAAATATAACAGAAGGCATACACTTGACAATTAGTTTCGACTCGGGGCGTTACATGTCATATATGTTCAACAGTCATTTGCTATAAATAAAAACTAGTATTACCACATATGAAAAAGTTAAACCCAAGCTTTAAAAATTATGAAAGGTAACAATCCCTTCTAATTTTTCATTTCAATCCATGAAGGTAGGAATAAGAGGATGTCTTGTTGAATGGATGGTTAGAGTATGCTTCAATGTTAGGGTATTGTGGCATTGTTGTTTTGTGAAATAAAATTATTAAACATCAAATTTAAATATAGCTATTAAGTAAGAGTTGTAAAAGAATAATGAATACGATAATTAATCAACCATTACTAGTTTAATATGTAACTTGTACCCATCTCTAAATGTACATTCTCACACTCATAAATCTTAAATAAATAAAAAAAATTAATACTAAAAAACTCTCTCAAAAAGTAAATTCTCAAACTTTAGATTAAACATGTATTCTTGATAAATAATAAGTACACGTGAGTTTAAAAACTTTACAATATGAACATTTTAACTTAAAATGAAAATTACCTTTGTCCCTTCAATTTTTAGTCACTACCATGCCATTAGTTACACAATAAGGTAGCATTTACCTTTTTTTTTTTTTTTACTAAAATGAAATAGTAGTTATTTTGAATGTTTAAATTTGAAATATTTAATTATTTTTTATTTGAAATATGAATATAAGCATTAAATTATTTATTTATTTTAAATAGAAAATATTTAAAAATCAATACTTACATTTGTATGCTAATAAATTTTAAATATTAGATAAAACAAGAATATATTGATAAAAATATAAATAAAATAATTTTCACGTATACCCAAATAAAAACAATGTTAATGTAAATTTTGTTATAATTGATGAGATATGAAAAGTAAACACACATGTGTGTGTTTAATTTGTAAGGTAACCTTAATAAATTTAATATAAATTAAAATAAAATAAAAGATTAAAAAAATAATAATTATGCTACTTGAAAATATTAAATACCTTAATTTATGCTATTCATCATCATAATAATTCACAATAAATAAAAACATCAAATTATTCAAATCAATATAAATTTATATAACTATTCAAAAATTTAGTAATAATGTTTTAACCAAAAATCTTGATAAATGAATTGGGAGAGATTAAAAGAATATGTTTGTCTTTTTTTTTAACACTAATATCAATTACAAGTTAGAAACTTATCTAGACTTTATAGGTATTATTAGGGATGAACAAAAAGGGAAGATCGGACCAATTTGAACCGAATTGATCGATTTGGTTTATCTATCTTCTTTAATTTTGTTCAGTTTTAGCGTTTAAATTAATTGGGTCGATTTGATTTTTAATTTTAAATCAAGTTAAATCATATTTTTAAAAAATTGAATTAAATTAAAATTTAAAATTTAAAAATAAAATTATAATTTCTTATTTAGAATTTAAAAAATTCGAATTCCAATCTAAACCAAAATATGTTTTATTTTTAATTAGTCAAACAGAAGTAACAAAACTTTAAAAATAAATTAAATTGAATTGATCAATTTTAAAAATTCAATTTATTAAAAATCAAACTTAATTTGATTAGGTTTGATTATAAATAAAAACCGAGCAAAACAAGAACTTGGCTATAACATGTACGTTTTTTCTTAAGAAATAACAGGCAAGGATGACCTAAAGCCTTGAGGGAATGTGGCCCGCCCCTTGAGGGATAGATAATATTTTAAATGAATATAAATAGTAAAAAGAATTAATAAATTTGAAATTAATTGAAAACTATATAAAATTAGTTTACTAAACATATTTAAACTAATTAATTGATAAGTGATTTTCTAACAATTTAAATTTACCAAACAACTTATTAGATTGTTCTTAATTATTTTTTTTAATTATTTCAAAATTTAGTGTAGAATTAATTATTTTATAATATAATGTAATTACAAATATACCATGGT
>JAXCLQ010000296.1:0-10108 GCA_035584115.1 Cedrela odorata
ATTAATTTGACTTTTTGCCATGTAAAATAATTATTAAGGGATCGATTCTCTTGGCATCAATGTTGAAGATTTTTTTTAAAAAAATTTATATTTATGTATCGGGTGAAAAAAAAAGAAAAAGAAAAAAGAAAGAGTAAGACTTTGTCATCAATATGGGTAAACAATGGAAAATATTATTAACTTTGTTACCACCATTATTCTCTTTTTCGTGGATTAATCTACGTAATAGTAGTAACTAAAATTTTAAAACACAATTTTTTATAAATGAGAGCTCTAATCAAATTATATAATTGTATAAATTTGCCGATGACAATTCTAACAACACCAATAGCGATTGAATATTTATAATTTTTACAATAATTAATAATTAATTGTAACTGTAAATCAAACATAAGATAATTTGAATTTAGTAAAGTCTAATAGTCAATGCAACGAATCAAACCCGCGGGTGGGTTGGGTATATACTTTTTTGTTTTCTTTTTAATAATTTTTTTCTTGCGTAGTCTGGAGGTTTATTAAAATAAAATAAAAAAAATAATAATAATTTTTATTCTTAAATAAGTCAAAAAACTGTTATTTTTACTCTAATCAAAATAAATTTTCTACTGAAAGTTTCTAACCAACGCATTCCCCTTTTTTGTGCTGACAATTGGAAATTTCAACGCGTCGAAGATTACCTTCTCTTGGGTGCTATCTTCTACTCCTACCTAGAGTTTCTCTCTACTAAATGTGTTGTTTTTGTGCAAGACTATGATGACGGCGAGATAGATGAATGTGACGAGGGTGATGTTAGTTATATACCCTAATCTAATAGGGATAAATATATAATTGTATATTATTTTATTGATTAATAAAATTGATAATTTATTTATAAATTTTTATTTATGTTGACTATTTATATATAAAGTACTTACAATGATAATTAAAAAAATTAATTTAAGTTTAATTTATGAGATTCCATCGTTTTTAAATATTTTCGATCATAGGATTATCAATATTAGGATATTGATAAATCAATATTAGATTGACATATTTTATGTTTATTTAGTTGAAAAAAGAAAGTAGCTAATCTCATAAACTACTAGTGAAGATGTTTACTTAGTCTAATATATGTATGCTTATTAGAGTACAAGTTCATCGAACTGACTCGCTTGAAAAACCCATATGGAGTGTTGTCCACGTGTCTATGACATTTCTTTTAGTTAAAATGGTATAACTGATTCTTAGACTTGAGATCTTCATGGTACCTTGTTTACGAATCATATATATTTTGACATCACACCTCCGTCGTTCATAGTGAAATTGCTTATAGGATAATGATTGGGTAATATGAGAAGCACGCGAAGGTTGTGAGAGATCAATAAAGGATTCGCCGCTTTGGATAACATAGAATCAATATCCTAAGAGGTGTTATTTTGACATAAGTGATAATATAAGTCTATGGCCATGGTGAGTACTGAAACGAGTTTCAGAAACTGTAAAATTATATTTTCAACTTTAGTTGAAAGTTTCAATAACTATGATTTAATAGAGTAGACATTTTTCATATTCTAGAATATTTGGTGGGATAAGTATAAGGTAAAAAGATTGTATCATACGGTAATCGTATACGAATTGGGTTTTACTAATTTAATATTTTTTCTCAATTGAGGGTCATGAGGCATTGCTAGATGCCGCTCTTGATCTGTAGAAATTAGTTTCTTAATTAAGGAGTTAATTGAGGATAAATTAATTAGATTAATTTATTCAGACTTAAAAAATCTATAACTATCTTCATTGCCAACATAAGAAAGAACCTAATAGGTCACACACTAAAAGGTATTGAGGAATTATGATTAAATTATGTAGATAAATGATTAAAGACTTAATTGTTAAGTTCATAATTTTTTAGAGTTTATTTAATAGTTTTGAAAACTATTGGGGTTAAATTATAATTATATAAAGTATTTGTATTTAATTATAATTATTTAATTATAAGTTTCTTAATTTAGTTAAGATAATATTATTTAATTAATTAGATTAATTAAATAGTATTTAATTTAAAAATAGATTATTAATGATATTAGGAATCTATTTAGTGACTTTTCTATTTACAACAAGATTTAAAAAATTAAAATAAGAAACATATATAAACCCTAGTTTTGGCTATAAAATATACGTGAATGTGAAGAAATAATTTTTTGCAAGAGTGGAGAGAAAATTATCTTGACAAAAAACTTTCTATTTATTTCTTTTCAAGAACTAGCATTCATGAAAAGACATTCTACATATTTAAGATTTAGGAAAATTTAAAATCCTAATTCTTTACCTTGTGTGAATTACTATTAGAAGTCACGCACTTGGGTGGCTGATTTAAAAAAATGATGTTTGCGCAGTCTTCGTATTTGAGTCATAACTTTTAGTTTCGATATTGAATTAATGTAATTTAAGAAGCTTTGGAAAGAAGACTCGAAGATATACAACTTTATTTTTCACGAAGAAATCTAAATTCAAATATCTTGAAAGTAAAAAAAGACATTCAAAATACGGATCTGTAGAAAATTTGAGAAAGTGCTAATCTAGTCCTATTAATGGTGATACAATTATTTATCGTTTGTTGATATTATAAAGCATAATAAATAGCATGATCTTGACATAAGAATAAATAATATTTAATTAATATAATTAATTAAAATAAATTTTAAATTTTCGCTGTGTATAGTATGCTTAATTCTCAACAGGTAAAGTTAAAGTTTGTGAGATGCTTTGCGGTAGGCAAACAAAGTCTTAAAGGGGGTTCGCTCTCTTATGAAATGCGAAAATAGACTTCCAGATTTTATCATTCAGCTCACACAATATTAACTCATTGGTTAAGGTAAATGGCGAAATCCACTGGCTTTTTTTTTGGCATTTACGAACATCCGAAAACTAACCAAAAATAACATACATGAAAGCTTCTGAGCCAATTATCAAATTTATTTTCCCTTCTATAAGTATGTTGAGGGGATTTTAATGAAATTCTATAAGAAGAAAAGAAAAGATGAGGTTTACCATGAAGCGTGGAGGCTATAGGTGAGTTCTAACTATCCATTACAAATTGCAGCTTAATCAATCCAGACTGGTATGACTTTTTAATTACTTGGTAGAATAGGTATGTAGTTCTAAATTGGTGGAGGAACGTTTAGAGAGATTTTTGTTATAATTGCGAGTGGTTAAATTTTTATAAACAATGCTTTGTTAATCATGTGGAATCAATTGGATTATATCACTGTTCAATATTGATGGAAGTATTTTGTTGTTGGGGTTCACTTTGGCGCAAAAAGAATCACAGAAGGCGAAGATTTCATTATGAAGAGTTTTGGAGGCATTATGTGGAACGTAGGTGTTGAAATTTCCACCCAGAATTCAATCTTCTAAGTTCCCCCGATCAAAACAAAGGTTAATACAACATAAATGCATATAATTGTTTAATTAAACATAAGAACACTAAATTAAGTGTGATAATATGTTTACATCTACGGGATCAATACTCTAAAAAAAGATTTATTCATAAGAATCAAGATTACAATAGAACAGAAGAAACATCCAACTATCTAACAAGCACGAGAATATTGAAATTGGTGACCAAGAACCCTTTAATCCACCTACACAAAGTTGGTCAAGAGCTGGTATATATGCAAATTAAATTAACCAGACTCTGTCTAACCAATTAAAATTACCAAGTACACCTACAGGAATTGCTATGAACACCCTACAACAGTAATAAAAACATATTGCTTCAATTTACAAACAATCAGTCTCTGAGTTCAATTCCAGCTTTCATGAATGAAATCCAGGCACCCCGTTTGACACTTTTTTTTTTTTTATTGAAATCCAATCCTGTTAGCTCGAGCTCAAAGCATTTTGGAGAGAGCCTCACCCTTAGCTTTCTGGGTTTGCTTGCTTTGAAAAGCTTCTTGGGATTAAGATCAAGGGTACCTTAAGCACTTCCAAGAACATAGGCTCATCAAAGGCTTGAGATCGTGTACTTGCGCCTCAAAGCCTAGGAAAATGGCTTCCTAGCTTTTTTACAAAAGGGGAAGTCGAAAAAGAACCAAAGAGGATTAACCCTCGGAAGATAGAAAGTAATATCGAAATACTTAAAGCACTAGAGTCAAGAGCTGCAACAGGTTTGCTCTTTTGTCTTTTCTTTTGTTTTGGGTGGGCTTATCTATCTTCTTGTCCTACCCACTATGATTTGCCAAAGAAAAGCTTACGGGACTAAGAGATAAAGCCTTAAATAATGATATTTCATATTCCCCTTCCCAAAATGTTAGTATAAATCCAATCCTATGAATCCACTTTCATGAATAAAATCCAGGCCTCATAAGATAAGTGTTATGGGTCGATTTTCTCTTAGATGAAATTCGGATTGGTGCGATACCCACTAGTGAGTTAAACTAGTAAGTCAGCCTAAACAAATCTGTACACAGTAAGCATAAGTAGGTTAATTGTCTACAAATATAAGTAAAAAATAATAATCGAAAACAAGCAAATATCATATCGCAATATAATTCGAGGCAACATCAATAAAATACGCAACAAGCAAACAAGCAACGGACAAGCAAACAATGAGTAAACAAGCAAACAATGAGTAAACAAGCATTGAACAAACAATTATGACAACACATCAAGCAAACAAGATCGATTAATCAATGCAAGAGACACATTTCATTAATCCAAGGATGGAGGAGTACACAGCAATGCCCCATTGGTGCCTCCTCAATTTACGGCTGTGGGCTCACTAGTTGGTCTTGGACAAGCAAATGTGGGTGGTCCTTATATCCTCCCCCATCTAATCTATCGGCGTCCTCGACAATTGCTCTGTCTTGAAGTCTTCAATCTTCTGTTGAAACGGCTTCAGTTCTTTAGCTTTCTCTCAGCTGATCTTTTTTACACTAAGGCGCTTCCACTTCATGAGAAATTCCTTGTAGCGTAGTCTCTCTCCCCATTCACTTATCTCTTTGCTTGAATTTCTTCAACTTCTTTGATAGGCTTCTTCTGTGGCTACTCTTTGATCTCTTCTCTTGCTGGTTGGTTTTGCGCAAAATCCTCTTTGTCGGTGTGGTGTGGCTTTAACCTGCTAACGTGAAAGATCGAGTGCATCTTCATCCAAGCTGGCATCTCGACCTTGTATGAAGCCTTCCTTACTTTAACAATGACTAGAACTTGACCTTCATACTTCCGTACTAGTCTCTGGTCTCGGCTCCCTCGGAAATGAATCTGTTTTGGAATCAACTTAATTAACATCAAGTTTCCAAGCTTGAACTCGAGCGGTCTTCTACTTTTGTCTACCCACTTCTTCATCTTAGTGGCGACTTTCTCCAAATAGGCTTGAGGTATTTCGATGTTAGTTTTCCATTCCTTAGTGAAATTAAAGGTTTGAGGGACCTTTCCCTTATACTTTGTGACTGTGTGAGGTAGAAGAGGTTGTTGTCCCGTCACTACTTCAAATGGACTTCGGTTTGTTGATGAGCTCTTTCTTGCATTGAAGCAAAACTATGTTAAGTCCAGCAATTGCGCCCAATTCTTCTAGTTGGCATTTACAAAATGGCACAAATACTCTTCTAGCATCATATTAAATTTCTCTGTCTGCCTACTAGTTTGGGGTTGATAACTCGATGAGATATTCAATTATGACCCAAGAAAATTAAACAGTTCGGGCCAAAATGTTATGACAGATCTGGAGTCCTAGTCACTCATAATATATTGTAGTACTCTCCAATATTTCACCACATGCTTGAAGAATAATTTCACCGTTTTCTCTATTCTGTAGTATTTTGGGGCTAGTATGAATGTGGCATATTTTGAAAATCTATCGAAAACCACTAAAATATAAGTCCAGTCACTAATCTTCAGAAGGTTGGTGATGAAATCATGCAAAACACTCTCCCATAGTTGACTCAGAACATTCAGTGGCTCCAGCAATCTAGGGGTCTTTAGCTTTTTCACCTTATCTTATTGGCAAACAAGGCAAGTCTTGGTATACTCTACTACATCCCGCATCTGTGGCCAATAGTACCTTTACTTTAACAAGACGTATGTTTTCTACCATTCCGGATGACCAGCCCATAAGGTGTCGTGACACTTTTTCACAAAAGTTTTTCGTAAATCTTCAGCTTTTGGAATATACAGGCGACTACCTTTCGTCCACAAAATCCCATCTTCTGCCCAAAATCGGCGAGTCTTACCTTCTTCTACTAACTTTATAGTCGTTCGAGAGATTGGATCTTTCTTTAAGCTCTCCCTAATACGTTCCCAAAGTGGTATTAAAATCGTGATAGTTGATATGGTCGTCATACTCTTTAAACTCGCAAGCTTTGACTTGTGACTCCGCCACTTTATTCAAGTTTTCGATTTTGTGTTCGAAGTGAAAGTTGAATTCACCAAAAAGCTCTTGCCATCGAGCTTGCTTTGGGGTCAACTTTGGCTGTGTAATTGTGTAAGGAAGTGGCTAACAGTTGTATTGTCTATCTTCACCAAAAAGTTAGATCCAAGTAAATAATGCCTTCATACCTGCAAATAGTGTAACACAGCTAAGAGTTCTTTTTCTTAAACAATGTACCTCCGCTATAGTTTTGATAACTTTTGACTCTCATAATCTATTGGGTGGCCCTCCTGCAATAAAACTCCCTTTAATGCAAAGTCAGATGCATCGATTTGAACCTCAAATGGCTTGGTTATATCTGGGAGGGTTAGAACCTGATCTTTCACCATTGCTTCTTTTAAGTTGTTGAAGGCTCTTCTACACTACTCAGACCATTCCCATATTACGCCCTTTTTCAATAGCTCGGTTAACGGTGCAGCTTTCTTTGAGTACCTCTCTACGAACTGCTGGTAATAGTTAGCTAATCCAAGGAAGGATCGTAACTCTTTTACGCTTTTCGGCGTCTTCCAATCTTGGATAGCCTTTACCTTGTCTAAATCCATTCGTATACAACCTTGTTCTGTCACATGGCCAAAGAATTTGATACTCTTGTGGCCAAACGAACATTTCTCTCTCTTTATAAAGAGTTGGTTATCTTTCAACTTCTAGAATACCCTAGCAAAATATTTTTTGTATTCTTCTAAGTTTTTGCTGTAAACCATTACGAACTTATCCAAATATTCGTAGAATACATCATTTATTAATGTGCAAAAGGTTGCAGGAGTGTTTGTTAACTCGAATGGCATCACAAAAAACTCATACGATCCATACCGGGTGACACATGTGGTTTTGGGCTCATCCCCCTCTATAATCCTCATCTGATGGTAACCCGACTACAGATAGAGCTTTGTGAAGTAACTTGCCAAGCTTAGCTGATCAAACAATTCTGCTATCAGTGAAATGGGATATGTATTGCGAATTGTCTGTTTGTTGATAACTCTATAATCGAGATGCACAACCATAGACTTTTATCTTGCTTCTTCTAGAACAACACTAAAGCTCTGAAAGGTGCTTTCGACGGTCTAATGAAGTCGGCTTCCAACAGTTCATCTAATTATTTTTGGAGTTCGGTTAGTTCTGGTGAGGCCATTTTGTAAGGGGCATGAGAAGGTAGTTTCGCCTTTAGCACCAACTCAATT
Organism: Cedrela odorata; assembly: GCA_035584115.1. NCBI lineage: Eukaryota > Viridiplantae > Streptophyta > Magnoliopsida > Sapindales > Meliaceae > Cedrela > Cedrela odorata. The sequence goes on from JAXCLQ010000296.1 coordinate 7,585, forward strand.
TGATGATCAATGACTCTCCTTGGTGGCAAGGTTTTAGGCAATTGATCCGGCATCACCTCGACAAATTCCTTCAATATATCTGCAATCTTCGATAGGGTTAGCTCTCCTTCCCTCTTCTCCACTGAGGTTAGAATGGCCATGAAAGATGGTTATCCTCTCTTAATCCCCTTGTTGAATTGAAAGGTGGATAAGAGTTTTGCCTCTATTGGTTGTTTTACCTTGGCCGACACCATCGCAGGCATTTTTCTCATATCAACAAACTACTGGCAGATAGAACTAGGATTGTACCCTTCTCCAACAAGAAGTCTATTCCTAAGACGACATCAAAGTCATCCATTTGCACAGCTACAAGGCCCATTTGACATTCCCAAGTGTCGATCTTCATCTGCACTTGCTTTGCTAACCCGTTCGTGGATAAGGCTTTAGAGTTGACCACTGTCATGCGGTAAATATTCTCCTCGAGCTTCAGCCCAAGACGCTTTGCTTCTGAAGCGAAAATGAAGTTATAAGTGGCCCTTGTGTCCACCATAACACTTTTTGCCATAATCCCATTGATTAGGGCATCAACGTACAAAAGACCCTTTCTTGTGAGCTTTTTGCTCTCGGATTATTTTTTCAGGGCATTCAACATCCTCAGTGTCACCATGTGACCAGTTTTTTCTGTCTCTTGATCACCTATAAGTGCCTCTTGCGGTTGATCTTCAACTATCATAGTACTTAGTATTATCTTCTTAGGGCACTTTGAGGCTTTATGCGGGCCATTGCTTAGCTAACATCCAAATGGCCTTTTACCTGCTTTTCCATTATTGAAAAATGTTGGTTTTCTTGGGTAGTTCGACTTTGGCCTCTAGGTCACTTCCCCACCTTTGTTGGGGCCCTAATTCCTTGGCTTCTTTTTCTAACTATCATTCTTTCTTGACGTAGGTAATGACCTTTCTGCTTGGGGGCCATAACGTGAATAATTTGACAGCTGTTCAACGACAGTTTGTGCGGATGAGAGATTTTGCACCCTTTGTCGCTGAAGCTCATTTCGGGCCTAAGATTGAAGGCCTTCAATGAAGTGAAATAATCGATCTTGCTCAGACATATCTCGGATATCTAACATTAAACCCGAGAATTTCTTCACATACTCGTGGACTATCCCAGTTTGGGTCAATCCCCATAGTTGCCTTTGAGTAAGATACTCCACATTTTTAGGAAGAAATTGGTTCTCCAACTCCCGTTTCAGCTCCTCCAAGTTGTCAATTGTGCACTGTCCATCTTGGATCTTTTGGTACTTTGTCCTTTACCATAACTTGGCATCTTCGGATAAGTATATGGATGCCATAATCACCTTGACGTCTTCAGAATCTGCCCTTACAGTCTGAAAGTAAAGTTCGATATCAAACAAAAAGTTCTTGAGCTTTTTGGCATTTCAGACCCATTTATAGTGTTTCGATTTTGGTACTTTTAGCTTGTTATATTTGGGGTTTGGGGCGGCTCCCGGCTGAGTTGTAAGGATGTGGGTAGTGAGGTTGGTCCTTGCATCCACTTCCTCTAGTCGTTCTTATAGCACACCCATTACGCTGCGGCACTCCTCCGTGATCTAGGATATTGTCACTTTCATATCTACAAGATGTGTTTCCAAATCCTTAAGACGTCTCCTATTAGATGACTCGAAATTAGAGCCAATGGTTTTCATTTCTAGTATGCCCACTCCAGAACCCAAGGACTCTAGTAGCATCACAGCCCGTCTCAAGTCCTCGGTATCGGGTGAGCTCACTTTCTTCCTTGTCACCTTCAAGGCTTATTGACGTTCCTTAAACTCTGCCCATTTTCTTTCAAGAGCATTCAATACTTGTTCACGCTCTTCTAATTCTGTCTATTTTCTTTTGAGAGCATTTAATCAGGTTGCTTTTGAGAAGCTAGCTTTTGTAGACATTATTACCGCAACCTTGTACTCTAATACCAACTGTTTCAGGCTAATTTTCTCTTAGACAAAATTCAGATCCCTGTAACACTTACTAGCGCGTTGAACTAGTAAGTCAGTCTAAACAAGTCTGCACCCAACAAGTATAAATATGTTAGTTGTCTATAAACATAAGCAAGTAAAAGACAATAATCGAAAATAAGCAAATATTATATCACAACACAATTCGAGACAACATTAATAAAATACACAACAAGCAAACAAGTTATGAACAAACAAACAATGAGCATACAAGTATTAAACAACCAAGATCGAATAATCATTGCAAGTGGTACATTTTATTAATTCAAAGAGAGAAGAGTACACAGCAATACCCCATTGGTACCTCCCTAACTTGCTGCTATGGGCTCATTAGTTGGCCTTAAACGAGTAAATGCGGATGGCCTTTGTAATAAGCATGGAATTTTGAACACTTCCATAAAAGAAAAGAAACAAAAAAAAAAAAAATCCAACTTCTACTGAGCAAGTTAAAGACCCTTATTGAAATGACGACTTCTAGCGAAATTAGGCAGCTTGATAAACTCCTGCTCGAAGAAGAAATCTATTGGAAGCAAC
>JAXCLQ010000297.1:0-10105 GCA_035584115.1 Cedrela odorata
ATAGAAAATGAGACTTACTTTGAGCTTTATATATATTATCGTAGAAGAGTTGTTAAGATATTGATTCTGAGGTCAGAAGGCGACTATTGTGTTTTGAATTGTGTTTTATTTTTGATTTTTGAATTTTTGATAATATACTAGCCGTTATTTTAATTTTTACTTAACCTAGCTGAGAGACATAAGGAGGGGAAGTTTATATGCTTTGAAAGCGCATTCTGATTTGTATTCTGTGGAGCTACCGATACATGTGAGAAGTAGGGGACGAAGGGCAGTCTGATATCTAACTGTACACATCCCTGCATATTATTCTATTTTTATTTGCCTATTTGAAATAATAATTCTAGAAATTATTATAATATGCAGTAGATGTCCTGTTAGTATGATTTATGTCTGAAATTGATTTGAACTTTAAACATATTTTATGTCGAAACTGAATTTACTTAAAATTTTTATTTCAGTATCTATTCACTGAGTTTTCCCCCAAAACTCACCCCACCACAGTTTCCAGTGATTGAAGGATTTCCTTCTTAGTGAGAATTTTAGGAGATATTCGTGAAGAGTATTGATATTCCAGATTCCCCATACAGTCACCTAGGGGTTAATGTTTTTGTTTATTTTGTAAATTAGACACAACACCCAATTATGTATACACATTATAGGTGTCTTTTGTACATTCCTGTGCATATACTATTCTGTATATGAGTATCGTGGTATATGTCTGACATGGTGTTGATGGGCATGAAGCCCTCAATATATGTTAATGAAATCATGCATATGATTGTATTTATCTACATTACAGGGTTACATGGTCAGATTTTTCTAAGGCTTATAGGGGTGGAATATCCATACCTCTATGCCATCACGACATCGATTTACTGGTGTGTGACAATGTGTCTTGAGCAACCACTATCGAGGAATCATTTTTTCTTGTACTTGTTGCTCTTCACATGCGGTACCTACAAAAAAAAAAGTTTATTTTAGTACCCAAGTGACTTTGGATCCATAAACATTAGTTCTATTCTTGAAAGTCTTAACCATTTTAGCATGCAAGAGTTCCTTAAGTTTTGTTCCCTTAGGTACCCACATTATCTTAGGTCAATTATATGTATTTTTCTTATATAGACATGTATTGCTATAATGGCCTTTCCTATTACAATAATGACAAGTAATAAATAAAGTTACTTGTTAAGTGGATTTAACAAAATAATTTGCATAGGCTTTTTGTTTCATTCTTTATTTGTAGCCAAGTCCGGCTTTATCAAATACTAGTTTTTGGCTACCTAAAAGTTTATTTAACAACTCTTTCCCTTGTGTAAATTTTGCTAATACTTCTTTAAGGAAAACTATTTCATCCTTCAAGATTTTGTTTTCATCTTTTAATGTATCAAACTCCTTAGACATGTTATATTCATTTTTAAGTTCAAGTTCTCTAACTTTTAATTTTAATTAATCATTTTCTTTTAGCATTATGAAATTCTTTTTCTTTACTTCTTTATATTTAACATACAATTCCTAAAAATCATCTCTAAGTTCTTTGTACAATGCACCTAAATCATCTGCTAACATGTCATCATTATTCCTACTTGAGCATATATCATAATATGATGAATTTTTATTTAGGGAAATTACCTCATCTTCTTATTTTTCCCTTGAGGCAGAAGTTTGTTCGCTCGTTTTCCGATGATGAAGTGTTTTCTTCACTGGATGAGTCATCCCATGTTACCTTCATTACTTTTTTCTTTTTCTTGTCCTTCTTCTCTTTCCTTAGTGGACATTCGGGTCTTGTATACCCTGGTTTCTTGCACTCATAGCAGATGATTTCCCTTTATTTTTCCTTCTCTTTCTCCTTTTCATTGCTCATTTTAAACTTTTCGTTTCTTGAAAAATCCTTTCTTTTCCAATTTCTTCTCTTAGTCCTATCTTTGTTCAAATACTTTTTAAATTTCTTAACCATAAGAAAAAATTAATCCTCATCAGATTCTTGTTCACTTTCATCTTCTTCTTTTTCTTTTTGGTACTCTTTAAAGCGATGTTTTTCTTTTTCCTCTCTTTTTCTCTTTCTTCATCCTTGTTTTGTATGCCTTCCAACTCATAAGTCATGAGTGAACCAAGAAGCTCCTCAAGTGACAATGTTCTAAAGTCGTTTGCTTCTTTAATCGCTGTCACCTTGGCTTCATAGCTTCTAGGTAGACTCCTTAGAATTTTGGTGACAATATCTGTATTAGAATAAGATCTACCAAGAGCTTTAAGCTCATTAGTAATATCAATAAAACGAGTAAACATATCATTTATGCTTTCATTCGATTTCATTTTAAATAATTTATAATCATAAACTAACATGCTAATTTTCGAGTTTTTAACTCTACTTGTTCCCTCATGTGTAAGCTCTTGCATGTCCCAAATGAATTTAGTAGTTTCATATCATGAAATTCTATTAAATTCAACTTTATCTAGAGTATAATAAGGATGTTTATAGCTTTACCATTTAAGGTGAACCTATTCCTTTCTTCGAGAGTTCACTCCCTTTTTGGCTTCAACTTTCTTTCTCTAGTGTTCACATGCTCGGTTGTAGGTGAAAAGTACTCATCTTCTATTATATTGAGAATTTCAAAGTCTATTGTTATTAATAAAATTTACATCCTCTTTTTATAGTATGCATAATCGGTCTCATAGAAGAATGGTGGCCTGTTTGTGGATTGTCCCTCAACTATATGTTCTTAGTTACTGCTAAATGGCATTTTAAGCTACTCTTCAAGGTTGTAAATCCTATTCAATTAAGTTAGAGTCTGATAACACTTGTTGTTCCAATTAACAATACCCAAGAGGGGATGAATTGGGTTCTTTAAAATTTTAAGGCTTAAGATATATGCAATGTACTGAAATTAATAAAATAATAGAGAGAGAGAGAAAGCAAACACAAGATTTATAGTGGTTCGGCAATATTAGCCTACGTCCACTCTTTTGACTTTGGCTCACCACCGAGGTTCGACTATCTCCTTGTTTATACGAATCAAGTGAAACTCAATACAACTCCTTATGAGGTGAAAGGCAATTGTACAACTTCTTTATCTGGGTGAAGATTAATCCAATGCAATACAATAATGTATTTCTGTGTTTTATACTCTTACACTAGAGCTGATATATCAATAAGCTCGTACAATTGATTTTCCCTCGCAAGAATAAGTGAATAAATAAATTTACAGTAGAGAAAGAAAAGAGAATTGTTCACGTTAAAATTGAAGATTGAATAATCATTGATGCTCAAGAATATACTCTATTGTTCTCTTCTCTTTAAATTATTCTATTTATACTTATTCTCTTTGTGAAGTCATTTGTGTCCAACGGCTTGATTAGGTACATTAAATGTTTGTCATAAATGCTATAGAAGTTACAGTTGAGCTTTAAATCGTCAGGAAGTATCGATTCGTTCTAGTATGTATCTATCCATTTGTGTAAAAATTAAATCTGAATTGGTCTTCAATCCCGAGTATCAATCCATTCTCCTTTATATATCGATCTGGTTTACTTCGTAAATACTTTCTGACTTTCTGGAATTGCAACGTATCGATCTTTTTAGCCTGGATATTGATATAGTTTACTTGCTTCGTAAATATTTTACAACTCTCTAGAATTGCCATGTATCGAACTCCTTGGCTTAGGTATCAATCTAATCTGCCTCGTAAATATTTTACAATTCTCTAGAATTTCCATGTATCGATCTCTTTAGCTTAGGTATCGATCTAGTTTGCTCCATAATTATTTTTCAACTCTTTGAAATTGTGAGTATCGATTTTCTGAATTCTGAGTATCAATCTGCTTTGTTTAAGTATCGATCCGTTTGACTTGATAATTTCATCTAAGGCTACTAACTTTCAAGATATCGATTGTTTTTCTTCCAAGTATTAGCCTTCTTCAAGTGTATCAATCCGGTTGGTAAGGATATCGATCCTCTCTACTTGTATCGATCTGTTTCTTCCACGTATCGATCAATTAACTAGCATATCAACCCCTTAGCTCCAAGTATCAATCATGTTACACTTGATTCACACTTCTTACATAAAATTTATTTAAATTGATCATATGTATATTGAAACATAGTTTTCTTGATTCTCAACAAATCTAAATCCATTTTATTATCATAAGTTGATTCGACATTCCAATAAACTTAGCCATCTTAGAAAATAGACATTTACATATTATCATATCAATAATTTTATATTTAAATTACTAATATTATATCATCAATTTTCAATGACTACTCTGATTAGAGATTGAATGTAGTATGATTCTAATGATCATAGGATATTCACCCCAACCACTTGGAATAACAAATCCTTTATTGAATACACATCAACCTTCATGTGTGTCAATCTATTCACAATAACCATTCAGAGATCAGACCATAAAAGGCTTCTAACATGTATGGTATCTAAGAATAGAGGATCACACACAAGATCACCGTAGCATCTCAAGTCAAAGGACCACATATACTTACTCAACTCAAAAAGAGCTCATATTGACGGTTTTGTGGAATGTCCATCAAGAGTCTTTGGTGAGTCAATTTAGTGAACCCATTCTGTAATGAGCACTCACTCACATATATGAATAAACATCCCCAAGCTTATGATTCATTGAGATGAACCATCTAAATCTATCAAAATACATTACATATGCTAGTTTATCTAATTTATTAACCGACCCATGTTAGTAAACCTATGATTATGAATCTTTTTGCGAATATACTATATAGTAAAGTTGTCTCAATGTAACAACTCTTTATTACCATGTTCACTATAATAAATATTTTTAGGTCTTTGTCAATTACATTCATTAATTTAAACAAATTCAAATTACCAATATGTAATGTAAAAGACAAACCTAAATACAATATATGTATAAAAGAATGATCTTGAAAAAGTATAAACTTGTATAAATAATCAATAATTCATATAAAAGAGATTGGTACTAGAGCACTAACTCCAACAATATGTGCAACACTTCCTCCTACCACTCCATTAGCAGCTCAAACATCCTTTCAATCATCTAACAAATCTAAAATAGTAAAACTCCTCAAATCTGCCAACTTAGAAAACAAAGAATGAAAGAATACTATTGAAGATGCAATAAACAACAAAGAATGGAGGAATACAATGCTTGAAGAATATTATGTCTTGATGAAGAACCAAACTTGGGAACTGGTGCAACATAATTCAAAAATCAAGTTAGTAGAAAATCAATGGGTTTTCAAGATCAAATATAACCTTGATAAGATAATAATGGGGAACACCAATGGCTTTTACTTAGTTTAGGATTATTTATTTAAGTTTTACTTAATTTAGAACTATTTCTTAATTTAGTATTTTTATTCCTTCTTTGTTTAAGCTTATTTAAATTCTACTTAGTTTAGAACTCCTACTTAGTTTAGTATTTTTATTCCTACTTTGTTTAGTTTTACTTTATTTAAATTCTACTAGGTTTAGGGTTTTAGGAGACTAGATACAATCTTATTTGCTGTAAAGAGGGAGAATTTTTTTTTCTCAATAGAGAGTTATTTCAGTGAAGATTTTACTCCTTCAAATGGAATGACTAAGTATTGAAATCCGAAGATTCAATTTACAACCAAGAAGATTTTTGATACTCTTTCAAACCTTACGAATAATTCTCTCTCAATCACTCAATCTCACAATACACAAGTGAAAGATCACTTCTTTCACTCTTTTACAAGTGAGAATAGATGTAGAAAATGAATTACACCTTCAAATAACTCTCCAACAAGAAAGAATATTACAAGTAAAATAATAAAGTGTGTGAAATGTGTTTGTAGCACTTTGTAAGTTCAAGATTTGATTTTGGAACTTGAAAGATGATTGTAAGCACTTAGATTTTGGGAGAAAATGTTCAGATAATCTTATGAATAAACCTAGGACTTGTATTTATAGTTAGGGTTCGAAAATTAGTCGTTAGACTCATAACAATTCAAAATTTGAAAGTAAATCATCGACCTATTCCCTGAAAGGGTCCACCAGGTCTGGAAAAATAAGTAACGGTAAAAAATGGGTCAGCAACCCATCGATTGGTTGCATGAACCAGTTAACCGATATGAGGAACCGGTTAGCCAATTCTACTTGCAACACTTGGTTTTCTATTTTTTAAAAATCTTGCAATTTGGTCCCTAAAAACCTTGCAATTTATTCTCTTTTTCAATGTTAAAAAATACGATTAAGTCTCTATTCTAGGTTTCAAAAGTGTGTCTTTTGGTGCATTTTCTAAATATTGAAAGTATGATTTTGCACAAAATAATTGAGTTTAGAAACTTATAATAATTACACACATACAAGCTTGTTATTTATGATTTAAGAATAATATCATTAGTTTGTATCTTGATTCTTTAACTCGAATCCTTGATACTTTCTTGTTCATTTGCTTGATTGAATTAACATATTTATTATCATCAAAACATGAGCTGGTGTGACACTAAGGTCAACATGTTGAACCAGAACGAAAGGTAGATTTTATGGCTTATAAATTAAAGGGTGGCAATTGTGCATGGTGGCAGAACTATCAAGGTAGATTTTCCTCATTGGAAGCTAGTTAGAAGAAGTTTATATGACACAACCTGAAGGCTCTAAAGACAAGAGAAAACCAAAGCATGTCTGTATACTTAGGAGAGCCATATATGGTTTGAAACATACACCTCGAGTAGGGTATGAGAAGCTGAAAACAACATTACTGCGGTAGGGTTTTCACTCTTTTTGCTTTTTAAAAAAAAAATTGTAATACTTCTAGTATATGTAGATAACATTCTAATTACGAGAAGTAAAGAGAAAGTTGTTGAAAGCATTATTCGGAGACTTAATGATACTTTCTCTCTAGAAGTGCTTGACTCTCTCAGCTACTTTCTTGAAATTGAGGTGAAATACATTCAAAAGCTTTTCAAGAAAATAAGAATGATCAACTACAAAGAAATTCCAACACCAATTAGCACATGTGACAAATTAATTAAGGAATGAAGTTGTAATTCAAAGACACCACACTCTACAAAAGTCTAATTAGAGCCTTCCAGTATGTCACTCTCACAATACTAGAAATAGTTTTTATTGTAAGCCAATTTATCGAGATTCCCAAGCAAGTTCAATGGATAAGGTTTAAAAGGTTCTTAAGATTTCTTCAAGGAACATCAAATTGGAACTGGAACCTACCTAAAGAATCGGTTAGATTTTAAAAAATAAAAAATTATTTCAAGCCAAAGGAATCAAACACTAGACCTTATGTTAAAATGCAAACTCCTAATCCATTGAACTATGCATATAAAATTACAAAATTTATTCATAATATTTTATTTAACTTAACTTATTTTTTGAACGTAAAATAAATACAAATTCATAGTCAAAAAATGATTAAATTAATAAAACAGTAACATTTGAAATTTTCTATTAAAATTACAAAAAAAAAATGTTTCATTAATTTCAAATAAACAATTCTAACTAAAACACAACACATGTTGAAATCTATTATTGAATTTGTGCAAATGTAACTCTCACGTAAAATATATTTATATTTGGTTCAGTATATAATTTATAGAAGAGACCACTCTTTATCAATTGAGTTATATAGAAAAAATTAATCAATATGTTTGTAATATTTTATTTAACTTAATTTATCATATTATTTGTATAATAATTTAATAAAATCATAATATATAAATATATAAATATATATATATATATTAAAATTGTCAAACAAGTTAACAATTATAATAAATAAATATATATACAAAATAATATTATTCGATATATAATTATACCATCATAAAAAAAATTAAATTTCTCTTTTTCATTATATGTAATATTAACTTGAGTTATAATATAATATTTTTTAAATAATTTGTTGTACATTAATTCTATTTGATAAATTATTTATCTGCTTTTTCATTTACTTAATTTTTTCTCATGTATTTCTCAGCTTTTATAATTTAATACCATTGATTTTATTTTATAAAAAAATTTATGGAGTTAAAAATTAGAGAAATTGAGGTAATTGAGAAATAAGGTATTTTTTTTTAACTAGAACCAAAAAACAAGTACACTGTTAAATATAGTAGATTTCGATTCCAAAATTTAGAAACTAAATTTATTTATAGTAGATTTTGATTCTGAATAGAATCTGAACTGAAATTAGTTTTCCTCACCCCTAAAAAATTCTCTAGGTTTACTACATTCTTGGGGTGTGTGTATATATATATATATATTGTAATGCTTTGTAAATCATTAATACACACAACCGCAATGCAAGAAAGCACATTTCATTAAGTGGTTGTTCATTCTCTGTATCTGCTATCTAAAACATTCAACGAAGTCAATATTTATGTTTTAAATTTGAAAGAGAAAAAGAAATATATATAAATCAAGGCTGATGAAAAGAATTTACTCTTTGTAGATATTAATAGGTGTGAAAATTCTCTCGATATTCATTTCTCATTAATGATTCAACATAAAAATTCAAAGCCTCTGAAAAATTTAAGTTGGCAAGTTTCAAAGATTAAACAAACTTATACTTACACTAGGTACATTCACAAATATATCAAGAAAATCACATACTTTGATCCATAAATCACGATCACCAAGTTTTGAAATTCTTTAGAATCAATTCGTAAACTATATGATCATCAAAAATAAGAAATTCAAAAGATACCCAGATGAAAAAGATGCCCAATATGCCAAGAAAAACAAACAAAGACCATGAAATTACAGTCACGAAACATGAACAAACAACAAAAACAAGCAACAAAGAATGAAGTAGAAGTAAAGTACTGTTGACAAATTACCTAGCACAGCAATTTGCCAGAAATATTGTTGAAGAATAAGACAAAGTAGATCATGGGACTAAGTAAGTTATTGAATTGTAACAAATCAAGTCAAGGAAACAACACCAACAAGCATAATGTAATGTTGGTTATATGCCCTAAATCCAATAGGGAAAAATATGTAATTATACATTGTTGTATTGATTAATAAAATTAGCATTGATAAGTTTTATCTATGTTGACTACTTATATATAAAGTTCTTAGAATAACAATTAGATGAATTAACTTAAGTTTAATTTATGAGATCCCGCCATTCTTAAATGTTCCCGATCGTAGAATTATCAACACTAGGACATTGATAAATCCATAATAGATCGGTATATGTTATGTCTGCTTCCTTGGAGAAGGAAGGTAGTTGATCTCATAAGCTACTAGTGAAGGTGTTCACTTAGCCTAACATATGGATGTTTGTTAGAGAACAAGTTCATTAAACTGACCCGCTTGAGAAACCTATATAGAGTGTTATCTATTTGTCTATGAGATTTCTCTCAATTACGATGGTATGATTGATTTTTTGACTTGAGATCTTCACGGTACTTTGTTTGTGGATCATATATGCTTTGACATTACACCTCCATTATCCATAGCGAGATTATGCATAGGGTAATGATTAAGCAATATGAGAAGCACGCGAAGGTTGTAAGAGATTAATAAATGATTCACCGCTCTGGACAATATAGAGTCGATATCTCAAGAGACGCCATTTTTGACATAAGTTATAATATAAGTCCATGACCATAGCAAGTTTTGAAAGGAGTTTTAGAAATTCTAAAATTATATTATCAGTTTTAGTCAAAAAGTTTTAATAACTATGATTTAATAAAGTAGACATTTTCCATACTCTAGAATTTTTGGTGGGATATGTATGAGGCAAAAGGATTGTATCATACAGTATTCGTATACGGACTAGATTTTACTAATTTAGTATTCTTTCTTAATTGAGGGTCATGATGCATTATTAAATGTCGCTCTTGATCTATGAAAATTAGTTTCTTAATTAAGGAGTTAATTAAAGATAAATTAATTAGATTAATTTATCTAAACTTAAAAAGTCTATAACTATCTCCATTGCCAATATAAAAAAGAATCTAATGGGTCACACACTAAAAGGTATTGAGGAATTAAGGTTAAATTATGTAGATAAATGATTAAGGACTTAAATGCTAAGTTCATAATCTTTAAAGGTTTATTTAATAGTTTTGAAAACTATTTAGGATTAAATTATAATTATACAAAGTGTT
>JAXCLQ010000298.1:0-10104 GCA_035584115.1 Cedrela odorata
AGGCGTAAAACCTTAGCCAGAACTTCTGATACATCCCCAGCAATACATCCCATGCTGCTTCTCATCCTAAGCTTATTACTCTAGAGTAGTATATATCCATGATTTCTGGGTCAATGATGTTTTTTGCTTGACAGATTTGAAACTATGGAGAATGTTATTTCATATTGGTCCTTGTTCATTTAATCCAAGCGCACTAAGCTGTGGGTGCTGCTATTATTTTGTTCCGATTTCGCATGGTTATTATTTCTCCAAATATAATACCCAAGGGTAGTAGAACTTTGGCGTTTTTTAAAATTTGTTTTGTTGACAGTAAATTATATATCACAGTCCACAGTATCAGTAATTCATAATGTTTATTGGGTAACTGAAAAAGAAGAGTTGGTAAACGCTTCAGAGATTGTCCCTTTCGAAATACAAGCATAAAACCAAACCAATGGGTATCAAGGTAATAACAAAAGCTGAGTAAGAAGCTTGAAGCTGAAATGAAAGCTGCTCAGCTGGAAGCTTGAAGTTAAAATGAAGTTGGCATGTAATTCAGAAGCTAAAGAAGTTTGATGGTGTTGATTATCAGAAGTTAAAAGAGTAATTTGATTCATGCTGAGCTGGTACTAGCTGGAAGTTACAGTTTTATTCAGTTTGTCTAACAGAATTCTAGGATTAGTTAACTAATTATTCCGAAATTTTAGGAGTTAATTTGATATTTATGTGTTAGTTTAGTAGTTTTCAGAAGATCTTTGATGTATAAATAGAAAAGCTTTTATTAACTTGAGTACAATGAAAAATATAATTGAAAAGATTCATTCTGATTAAAGAAAAGTTCCTATCTGTTTTCTCAGTTTATTTTCTTGCATTGACAGTCTTTCCAAACATCTTATATATCTTTATTTCGTATCAGAGCTAACAAGGCAATGTCGAGTGCCAATCTTTCTTTCATAAGTTCATCAACTAATATTACATTCTCTTTCATCGTGCCAATTAAGCTTGATGGCATGAATTATCTAATGTGGAAGTCATAAATTCTTCCATCAATTCGAGAAAATGGTTTGGAGGATTTCATTAATGGAGAAAAATCAGCACCTGAAAGGTTTATACTTGGTGTAAACAATGATCAGGTCAATGAGAATCCTGATTATGTGATCTGAAGAAGGTAGGGTCAGCTTCTCCTTGGCTGGCTTTTTTCTTCAATAAATGAAGCCATTTTGAGCTCAATGATCATATGCAAGACTGCATTTGAAGTTTGGATAGCACTTGAAAGACAATTTGGGTCACAATCTAAAGTCAAAGCTTTGCAATTACGATTTCAATTATATGGCTGAATATTTTCTCAAAATGAGGAATATAGGTGATAATCTTACTGCCACAGGTAACTCTATTTCTAATGATGATCTAGTACTGTACACTTTAGGAGGCTTGGGATCAGAGTGCAACTCTGTAGCTATTCATATAAGAGGGAAATGTGAAAATATTAATATCTATGAAGTATATTCAATGTTGTTGACTCATGAGTGTCGATTGGAGCAACAGAATTCAGCATTAGCTAATGAAGTTAAAGGCAACTTTAATGCAAATTATGCTCATGCCAAGCAGTTTCAGAAGAAGAATGACAATAAAACAGGTTATAACTTCAATCAAAATGTTCAAGGTCGGCAAGATTTTCAGGTTTCTGGTTATAGCAATCAAGGAAGAGGCAACATTGATTTTAGAGGTTTTCAAGGTGGTAGAGGATATCCAGGTGGAAGATCATATAATAGAGGTATATTTATAGATTATTATGGTATCGGGTTGTATTCGAAACAAAAAGTAGTGATTTAACTGTAAATTTTGCTTATGTGTTGATTTTGTGTGTGAAATGATATGTTATACTATTTGCTAGTGATAAAATGGTTAAAAATGCATGATTTGAGGTATGAGGTAGTGTGTGGTTAGAAGTAATGTGGATTAACATGAAATGAGTATGTAAATTGTGAGAGTCATAAGTTTGTGTGTATGGCTTTGTAGGGAGAAACTGAAGTGTAACATGCAAAAAAATGTCGATTTTAGTTGTGCATCCATGTGGTGGTGTTTTGGGTGGGCAAAATGTAAAACTTAAGTGTTATAAGGCATGTTTGTGGTGGTAGACATAAGCGAAGCGTAGGGCAGTGAGATCGCGAGTAAAACGCGTGAGCGTCAGTCGCTAGAAATTCCTTAACAAGGCTCATAAAAACAAAAACTGAGCGAGTTTCAGGTCTTAGATTAACGAACCGCAAAATTTTACAAAAACTAAATACATAGGAAATAACATAGCCAAAAATCAGGTCGCAACGCTCAGCGATACACTCGCAAAAAAATTCAGAACAGGGTTGGCTTGTCGAAATGCCACAACTTGTCACGTTGAGTCGTGTATCAAAAATTTGTTATATCTAGAACGTTCGAAGTAAGAAGCGGTAGAAACTAAACTCATAACAGAGTGTACCGCCAAAAACTTAGGTTATGATACATTGCCGATTTAGTACAGTGTGAGTTTAAAGTCACTCGTTATACAGAAATATTATTTAGGAGTTCATAACTTAAGTAATCGGATCCAAAATTCGAATCCGTAGAGTGCGATAGAGTGTACATGCATTTATTTATTTATTCATTCAATAATAATTATGAAATCTAACACAATTTGTGTGTTGTAGATCGGCGATTAGAGCACCGTCGACGCACTTTGGTACGATTGGTTAAGTTCCAATAGGTGAGTAGATAAATTTTGTTTTATAACGATTCCAAATTTACATTACTTGGTGTTAAGGAACCCTTTAAAATTGATAAGAGCACTGGGATATATATATTGTTGAAGTGAGCTTGAATTTCGGTGAAAATCGGACTAGTGACGATTTTTGATAAACTAAGTTTGTGTGAACGATTGGAAGTGCTTATTACCCGTAAAGATTGGATTACTAGTATTTTATATGTGTATGATTCCGAGCTATAGAGATGACCCTTGGGGCATCGATATTTATTTTCATAGTTTGTTCATAAATTTGATATAATGGCAATGTGGCACTGTGTTGACAAATCATATATGTACGGCATGATATATATACATATACATTTGATATTTTTGTGACTACAGCAAATAGCCTATGGCAATCTTTGAGGTGCATAGGTGAATGAAAGGATTTATACTTTCCTATTTTCTTAATATGAAGTTTATAATTATTTTGGTGATCCTAAATATATATATTGGAAGAATGAATTAATTTATCAGTTGATTGTGGAAGCGTTGGTGAGATATATAAAATTATGACCAGGAGAAGGCCGAATACGATATTGATAAGAATGATGAATTAAGTTGTTACAATGAAATTTTCATTCATGATGTAGATATATATATACATATTGATGATATATACTTAGAAGAATCAGTTGGAATGAATTCGAAAAGGTTGAAAATGTGTTTAGATGTGGGAAGTGACCATTATTATGGTATCGAATATTATTTCAAAGTATGTTGATGGAGTGTTGGATCATTGTGGAACAATAAGATGAGGTTTGGGTTATGATATGTGGGTGAAATATGCTTAGATCATAATTTAATTTTTTTTTTTTAAGAGTGTGATGGTTAGTGTTCTGTACAATTGTAGAAATGATAATCATTAGAATAATTTACAGATTGTGATTTGAATGATGACAAGAGAGAGAGAGAAATTATAGTTGATTGTTGATTTTATGATTATGATTTATTTATTTATTTCATAAATAAAGAGTTATTTTATGATATAGTTTGAGCATTCTTAAGTTGTTTCATTTTTTAAAATCATGTGCATATATATAATTATTGACTAGGAATTAAGGGGACGACGATACATAACGCACTTGGATTCCTCTGCCTCAGAGGTTATATTCCTAAGAGCAGTGATGATGATTTTGGGAACGGCGACACGTTACGCCCTTAAATACCAAAGATTATAGATAGGTGGCTAAGGGGACAGTGATACGTAACACCCCTACGTAACGCCCCTAGATACTAGAGATGTGCAGAGAGGTATTTAGAGGGACGACAATACGTAACGCTCTTAAATATCAAAGAGTTTAAATATGTGTTTGGGGGGACGGCGATACGTAACGCCCCCAAATAGATATGTAACGCCCTCAAACACCAGAGTTTTTTAGTGATGTATGTATAATAATATATTTTGTAAGCACATTGAATTTGATTATAACCGAGTTCTGAATTTATCTGATATATATAAATATTTAGTTTAAAGTATTTGAAACTTGTGTGTTGATATTGTGTTTAGTATCCACTCAATGAGTCTTTTAGACTCACCCCCTCCCATTTTCTCAGTTTTGTAAGAAATTGAGGCCTAGCAAGCCATTTCAACTATACAAAGACTCGAGGAGAGGGTTTACATAGCAGTCACCATGGTTATTAGTTCCATGTCATGTATAGTAATATATGTTTCATCATGTCATTTGGCTTCCAATTTGACGCCGAGTATTGTAGCTATAATTATGGTCAGTCTCTTATATATTTAATTTGTCATGTATTGAACTATAAGCATTTATGCTATATATAATATCAGGTGAGGCATATCGCCCTTGGAGTTCTATGAGTATGTTGGATGAATGTGTTGTGTATGCATGTTTTGTATTGGCAATTGAATAAGTTATAGAAGGCTTAGGGTGATAAAAGAATTCTATCACCTGCCAGTAACATTCCCAGATTTAGGATATTGCAATTTTACAAGCTATGCTTAGGTGTTTCCCCTTAAAATGTAAATCAAAGACTTTAAAAGTATTTTAAACTTTCAAATTACAAGTTGAAAAATAGTTCTCAGGTCAATTAAGTGCCTACAAACTGACGAAAAATGTGAGTTTAAAACATTTGTGTCTTTTCTCAAACAGCAAGGTATTTTATATAAGTATTCTTGTCCTTACACACATCACTAAAATGGAGTAGTCGAAAAGAAGCATAGACATATTGTTGAGTTAGGTTTAACTGTACTTTCATAAGCCAAACTTCCTTTTGCATATTGGTGAGATGTTTTTTATACTTCTACATATCTGATAAATAAGCTACCTAGTGAAACATTACATCACAAATCACCATTTGAACTCTTATTTTACCAAATTCATACTACTCTTTCTTAAAGGTGTTTGGTTGTTCATGTTTTCTATTTCTTAGAAGCTACAATAAACACAAACTCAATTTCATGTTTACATCTTCAATCTCAAAGGATTTATGTTGCAAGACATGTCATTTTTTATAAATCATCCTTTCCTTTTTCTTAGCTATCTACAATTCTACAAATTAGTCAACATCTAAGATCTCTTTTTTCCCAACTTTTTCAATTCTTATTGTTACAACATCTTCTGTATCTATCACTTATATAAGTACTCAATAGCCACACTCATCAACATCTCCACTTCCTACCTCATTTTACTAGCTCTTTAACACCGCAATTTGTTTATGATTCTTTATTTATGAATCAAGTTTCAACAATTTCTCACATACAAAATCAACATCCTATGTTAACAAGAAGCAAATGTGGTATTTTTAAACCCAAAGTTTTTCATTCTCAATATGCTGTCAATGTTCCTAACAATGTAAAAGAAGCTCTTCAAAGTCCTTACTGGAAAGCAGTTATGTAAATTGAGTTTCATGCTTTGCAAGCCAACAAAACTTTGGTTCTGGTTCGATACACTTCTGAGCTTAAAGTAGTAGGTTGTAAATGGGCATTTTAAGTCAAATATCATATTGATGGTTCAATCTCCAAGTACAAAGTAAGGCTTATAGTCAAGGGTTTTCATTATACACCAGGCGTTGATTTTTCAGATACATTCAGTCGAGTGATTAAAGCTTTTACAGTGCGAGTTATTCTGAGTATTGCAGTCATGAAGAGATGGACTATAAGACAAATAGACATTAATAATACCTTCCTAAATGGTAACTTAACAGAGGATGTGTTTATGCAACAACCTAATGGCTTTATTGATTCAACACGTCCTGATTATGTATGCAAGTTAACTAAGGCATTATATGGCCTTAAACAAGCCCCAAGTGCCTAGTATGATAAATTAAGAAATTCACAACTGAAATGAGGTTTTTCTAACTCAAGAGTTGATATCTCATTGTTACATCAACATAGTTCTACATCTATTTTGATTGTTTTAGTATATATTGATGATATTTTGATGACAGGTTCGAATTTTATTCAAATTGAAACCTTCATAAAGATATTGAATTTAGCCTTTGCATTAAAGGATTTGGGATGCTTCAATTATTTTATGGGCATAGAGGTTCTTAGCACTGAGCAAGGTCTGCATCTATCTCAAACAAACTATATCAAATATCTTCTTCATAAAGCCAACTTAGTTGGTTGTAAGGGATGTGTAACATCAATGCTCTCTAGTCAAAAACTTATAATGTCTTTTGGTGATGTCTTCTCTAATTCCTCTCTTTACAGAAGTCTAGTTGGTAGTTTTCAATATGTTACTATCACCAGACCTAATATTTCTTATGCTGTAAATAAGCTTAGTCAGTTTTTGTCTTCCCCTGCTGAGATTCATTGGTTAGTATGCAAAAGATTACTCATATATTTACAAGTCACTTGTTATTATGGTCATTAATTCTTCAAAACATGCAGCCATGAACTCAATGCCTTTTCAAATGCCAACTGGGGATGTGATCTTGATGATAGGCGATCTGTTGGAGCCTATTGTGTTTTTTTTTTTGTGATAATTTGATCTCTTGGTCTTTCAAGAAGTAACAAGTTGTGGCTCGGTATAGTACAGAGTCAGAATATTGGACATTAGCTGCTGCCTCAACTAAATTACCTTGGTTATATTCCTTGTTACAAGAACTTCACATATTACCAATCTCACCACCTGTGCTTTTGTATGACAATCTTAGTGCTAATTTTATTGCCCAAAATCATGTGTTCCATTCTCGCACAAAACATATTAAACTTTATGTTTATTATGTTCGAGATAGAGTTCTCAATAAGCTCCCGGATGTTAGGTATGTTCCCAGCAATAAACAAATAACACATGTTCTTACCAAGCCTTTACCTATTGCTTTATTTCAATATTTTCGTTCCAAGCTGAATGTTCTTCCACGACCATTCAGCTTAAAGGAGGATGTTAAGATAATAATAGAAGTTGAGTCAAAAGCTTAAAGCTAAAGTGCAGAAGCTGAAATGAAAGCTGCTGAGCTAGAAGCTTGAAGCTAAAATGAAGTTGGCATGTAAATCAGAAGCTAAAGAAGTTTGATGGTGTTGATTAACAGAAGCTAAAAGAGTAATTTGATTCATGCTGAACTAGTACCATCTGGAAGTTATTGTTGTATTTAGTTTGTCAAATAATAGAATTATGGGATTAGTTTGCTAATTATTCCAGAATTTTAGGAGTTAGTTTGATATTTATGTATTATTTTAGTAGTTTTTAGAAATTTTTGATGTATAAATAGAAAAGCTTTTTGTTAGTTTGAGTACAATGAAAAATAGAATTGAAAAGATTCATACTGATTAAAGAAAAGTTCTTCTCTGTTTTCTTAATTTATTTTCTTGCATTTTCGTTCTTTCCCAACATCTTACAGATCTTCATTATGGGAATCAAAGAACAGTTGCTTGTTTTGGGTAGAGCTAGTCGGGCAAAAACCTGCCTAATGATATTTGCCAAAGTAAAAGAGAATATATAAAACATTAAAGTCTCATCACTCAT
Source organism: Cedrela odorata (assembly GCA_035584115.1). Classification (NCBI taxonomy): domain Eukaryota; kingdom Viridiplantae; phylum Streptophyta; class Magnoliopsida; order Sapindales; family Meliaceae; genus Cedrela; species Cedrela odorata. The sequence goes on from JAXCLQ010000298.1 coordinate 7,690, forward strand.
TATGAGTAATTTGGATCATCGTTGTTTTTAAATAATGAACTTATGAAACGTTGTCGTGAACTTCTTAATTATGAAATGATGTAGTTCATCATTTTCTACTGTCGCAAAAACATTTTATCTTCCATTTTACAGCCCAAGTTTTCAATTATACGTCATTAATTTTATGGAAACAGTCAATACAAACAACTTCCGCAGATCCAAGATATATATTCATGTCACTTTCTGCATATCATTCCCTTTTTAATTTAATGCCCGGAACCAGAAGCAAATTCTTGTAGCAAGTGCAAGGAATCATTGAAAAAAAGGCTAGTAGAACAGCTTCAAGCTATATATATATATATGGACCAAACTAAGACTACCTCAAGCATGGTGGAGGATCATAAGTTCTGAATAGAACCAAAATTTCATATAGGTACAGCAATGGCGCCATATTGAGATTCCACACAGCTTGCCATTGCCACAGGCCAAAAAGGGTAAGAGACAGAAGACATGCTAATGAAGCTTAGGGAAAGTCTTGGCTCGTAGGTGAACCCCTCGAATGTGGCACGCATGGTCAGCTCAAGCTTCGTGACAAAATTAGATCCCGATTCGAACAACTCTAAGACAAGAAAATTATTGTCTTTCTTGACTCGAAAGTCTTAATAATCGGCTGCAACTTGCCCTTGATTTCCTATAAATGGCAAAGTCTGCAAGAAAGTTCCCAAATTAGAAACCTACTGAGCATTGCTGTTACTTATTCGCAGTAATTGGAGCCATGGCCTTGAAATCACTTATCTTTGTTTTCATCTTGATTGCTGCAATGGCAGCTCCAATGGCTGAAGCCCAATTTGGGCTGATAAGCGGCCTTCTCGGTTTAATCCGTGTTCAGGGAACTGTGTTTTGCACAGCCAATGGCAATGTTGGTGTCAATGGCACAGCAACCCCAGTTTTCCCAAGTAAGTTAACCTTATGATTAACTTGTAATTATGTAGAATAGGCAGACGAATTCATTTAGTTTTGCTAATGGTAATAACAAAATGTTATGTTATCTTCTGTCAGATGCTCTGGTGCAATTGCAGTGCAATGGAAATGTTGTTTCCAGTGCAACAACTAATGGGTCTGGAATATTTTCGATAGTGCTGGATCCTCTACAGTATATTCTCTCTTCACTGCTGACCGACTGCAGCCTGGTGGTTAACACGCCGCTCGCAAAGTGCAACGCCAAGCTGCCAGCAGTGGGTGGTTTGATTTCATCTTTACAGTTCATTGGAAACACTCTTCTCGGCCTGCTGAACATCGCTAACATTATTCCGGCAGGATTCCAATTCCAGCCCTAAACTTAATTAAGTAGAGCATTGGAGGAATAAATTCTCTTATGTTGTCCATCATATGATCAATAACTGTTATAGTAATTTTATTTCCTATGTATGTTTATTGCCATATATGTTGTAAATTGCTTCTGAAAGTCTAACTGCGAAGCAAAAATCTAGAAATAAAGTTTGATGAACTATTAATGATTAAAACTATCACATCACTTAATTCACATTCTTCTTGTTGTCCTGTACTGCATAACGCATACATGTTAAACAACATCGAAGTGCCCCCTTCAAGAAACAAATTCCAATTTTAGGAGAAAGCGACTGTTGAAAACAAGTTGAATAAACACATTAAAAATGTAAATGAGACTTGCCATTTTAAAAAAAATGGACCAGCCCAACCTCTAGACCTATTGATGAAGTCGTACTCGATTATTTCAATGAGTTGGGCTGCGAAATCCATTCCCCAGTTAAAATGATCAATAGAAACCTTTATTAATTATCAAATAAATAAAATTATTAATTATTAAATATAAATAAGTGGGTAATTGATTAAAAAATAATAATATATGTATATGACAACTTTAATGTAATACTGTAAAATTTAAATTAAGGGTATTTTAGTCATTTTACACACTAGGGGTAATTTGGTCATTTTATAAATTATGTCGGGGTAATGAAAACCGAGTAAATAACTTTGTATTAATGTTTACTTAACTATTGGGAGTGATTTAATAACAATTTATTAAGTTTAGAAAAATTCTTTAAAACTTTATTCGTGCACCCGACCTTAAAACGAAAATTGGCGTTGATTAAAAATTTCGATTGATAAACGGTTTATTTCTATAGAAAGAAGACTTGATAAGGATCGATATGAATTAAATTTGAGTTAAATCCAAGGTCAGATGAGAGAGAATTGAAGTCTAGAATATAGAAAATTTTTAAATAATATATTTGCCCTTATTATTTAATTTCTTTAGTTTTTTCTTAATTTTTTTTAATTTTCTTCATATTACTCCATTTTCAACAGATTAAACTTTCGTTTCTTGCTACAAATCACACGTACACGACACGGGCTACACTCTAGAAGTTTCGTTTGAGCGATTCGGTTAACGATTGA
>JAXCLQ010000299.1:0-10100 GCA_035584115.1 Cedrela odorata
ATATATATATATATAATCTTAGCCCACTTAGATTTTATTTTTAATTTATAAATTTTAAAATTCCAAAAATAGCCTTGTTAACCATAAAATTCTCATTTCAAGTCTACTACATTTTCCAAATTTACAAAACTAGGCTCATACGGTGTTGAACGTAAATTACAGATGTTATAATTAAGATTCTACGATCTGATCATGGAGGTGAATACTTAATAACTGAATTTCTAAAATTTTTTAAAGTTAAGAGTTTACTTCTCAGCTTACACCTCCTTATACACTGCAGCATAATGGTGTATCTAAAAGGAGAAATTGTACTTTATTAGATATGGTAGGATCCATGATGAGCTTCACAAACTTACCTACATATCTTTAGGGATATACCCTAAATACCGTAATTTACATCTTAAATATGATTTCATCTAAAGTAGTTCCCAAGACACCATATTATATATGGCATAGGAAGCTTCTAAGCTTTAATTTTATGAAGCCGTGGGGATGTACAACTAATGTTAAAATAGTTAATACTAGGAAACTGGATGTTAAATCTGAAAAAAGTCGATTTATAGGATATCCTAAAGATAGTTTGAGATATTATTTCTACTTTCATGATAATCGATGAACTTTGATTAGTAGACACGCATAGTTCTTTGAGAATCAGTTCATTGAGAAAGGTAGTATAGGTATAAAGATTGAGCTTTCAGAGGAGTCTAGAAAGCTTGATGATGATCAACCTCATATGGATGAGCCTGTTGATGCAGATAAACCAGTTCATATTGACGAACCAGTTTATATTGACGAACCAGTTCATATTGACGAACTAGTGTATATTGATGAACAGTTCATATTGATGAACTCGTTTGATCTAATCCTCAATCTTCTGTAGACTTTCGCAAATCTACTAGAATATCTCGCCCTACTCAGAGATATTATTTTTTTTTTGAAAATGATTTTGAATCATTTATGATAAGAGAAGATATATAGAGGAAAGATCCTAGAACCTATGAAGAAGCGATATTAGATATCGATTCTAGAAGATGGCTTGAAGCCATGAAATTCGAAATGGAATCCATGTATGCTAATCAGGTGTGATCAATTATTAATCCACTAAAAGGAATTGTTCCTATTAGTTGTAAACGGGTTTACAAACAAAAATTGGGCAAAGATCAAAAAGTAGAGACTTTTAAAACTAGGTTGGTGGCAAAGGGTTATAATCAGAAACAAGGGATTGATTTCGATGAAACTTTTTTACCAGTAGCCATGCTAAAATCCATTCTGATATTACTTGCTATTGCAGCGTATTATGATTATAAGATATGGTAGATGGATGTACAGACAACATTCTTGAATGATTTTATTGAGGATACCATATACATGTAACAACCTATTGGGTTTGTTGCATCTGATGATAGTCATAAGGTGTGTAAGTTGCATAGATCCATTTATGGATTAATGCAAGCTTGTAGAAGCTGGAAGATACGATTCAATGATGCAGTAAAATCATTTGGCTTTATTAAGAATATTGATAAACCATATATCTATAGAAAAGAGAATAACAATGCCATCACATTCCTTGTATTGTATGTAGATGACATACTACTCATGAGAAATGATGTGAGCATGTTATCTAAGGCTAAATTATAGTTGTCTAATGTTTTCTCCATGAAAGATCTGGGAGAAGCGACCTTTATTTTGAGTATTCGTATTTATAGAGATAGAACGAAATGAATGATAGGCCTTTCCCAAAGTCTATATATAGATAAATTCCAAAAGAGGTTTAGTATAGATAGCTATAAGAAGGGTTTCTTACCTTGCAGTCATGATGTCGATCTCTTTTTAGAAATGGGACTTAAGGTTGAAGTTGAGCTTAAACGTATGTATAAGATTCCTTATGCTTTGGCAATAGGTATTCTTATATATGCTATACTATGTACTATATCTAATATAGCGTATGCTATGAACATTACAAGTCGATATCAAGCAAATCTAAGAGAAGAATATTAGACTGCGGTCAAATGGATCCTTAAGTACTTGAAAAGGACTCAAGATTTGGTTTTAACCTATGGGGGTGGTAAATTAAAACTTGAGGGTTACACTGATTCTGATTTCCAATAAGATGTAAATGATAGAAAGTCTATTTCTACATTTGTCTTCATATGTAATAGAGGTGCTATATGTTGGAAGAGTTTCAAATAGATTAAGACAGCTGACTCCACTACAAAAGCTAAGTATGTCGCTACTTCTGAAGGTGCGAAAGAGATTGTTTGGATCCGTAAGTTTGTTATATAACTCAAAGCAGTTCCTTCCATATTTGACCCATTAATTTTGTACTGTGACAATAATTGAGCTATAGCGCAAGCTAAGGAATTGAGGTCTCACCAAAAGTTTAAACATATTTAGAGGAAATAGCACTTGATTAGAGAGTTTAGATCAAATAAACAGATAGTAGTGTAAAAAACCCTGTCTGTAAATAACGTGGCGCACTCATTGACTAAGCCGTTGACACAGCAACAACTACATCACCACCTAGAGAGGATGGGTATTGAATATTATGGTGATTGACTCTAGTACAAATGGAAGTTTGTTGAATATATGCCCTAAAACCAATCATGTCATACGGTTCAGGGATATTATTCTATGTATATATAATTTTGTAATTAATTATAAATTAGTTTACGATTAATAAAATTAAGTTTATATCATTTTGCATGTCCAGTTGCGAATTTATATTGAAGAATAAAATACAAAATAAGATCTTGTGATGTATTATGACGTCAAGACTCTATCTGCAAAGAGTTATAGATATGAGTATAAAGTATCTGATTTAAATACATCCGAATCAGTTCCCGATTAAGCTAATGTCATATAAAAGTATGATATTGCATGACTGGTATGTTTGATGCTGCCAATGATTAGTATTTGATACTAATAGTTGGGTGACGAGCCTCATGTTATAAGAACATAAACATGGGTAGTGCGTTAGAGAACGTGTTACTGAACATGACCAAATGTGATAAATCACATAGGTGATCATCCACAATCAATGATACTTCAAACAGTCTTACTAGTATACCATTAATCCTTTGACCTAAAGTGTCACAGCTGCTCTCGGCACTAAGGCACATAGTTCACTCTTGTATATAGCATCGGGCTAGCCAAGCCAGGTGAAAGAAACTTGTTGGCAAGGTGTTTAAGTGTATGAAGACAACTGATGACTAAAATAGAATCTACTGGCTCAAATGTTAGAGCTTGAGATCTTAGGTGGAACTATCATACACAGGAATAAAGTCTTTGGCCGAAGCATGTATATCTAAAAAGTTGTTTCTCGAATATATGAATCTTGTATATGTTTGAGGTTCTGTTCCTATGATTGAGTTAGGGGTTTGACGACACTATGACTCGTACTCAATTGAGAGTCAATAGTAGAGGAACTTTACTACATGCACATATGACTATATAGGTTTATCCGATTTTCATTCATATGTGTCTGGGGGTCATGACATCTTGCTAGAGGTTACTTGTGATAATTGGAAACTTTGGTTATAAAAAGTTGTACTGAAGAGATATGAAAGAGTTCGTATCCACCCATATCTAACTCACAATGAATCCAGGGGGTCACATACATTAGTCAATTACTTAATAATGATGGTAATTGCTATTATACAATAATCATTAATTGGTTAATGATATTGTACCGATACTTTGATCGGATAACAATTTGATTCTTTATTATAAAGAATATATTTCTTGACTAGGACGCGCTAACACCTGTATACGTAGGAAATATTCCAGTTATTTATGGGATAAAGTAAATATAATTTACAGATATTATTATATTGATATATATATAGATATAATACTTTTATATTGATTAAAGCAATAATAAAATAATAAATGTTTATTATATTAATCTTATTTAATGATTACAAATATATATATATACACTATTTTAGTAATAATATATATATGTAAGATATTTACATATAAGATATTTATATGTAAACATATCTGTATAGATATATATATTATTACTATAGTGTATATATATATATATATATATCACTATTTCTCACTCTTATTAACACATGGCCTTTTATATTTATTTGATAAATTAAAAAAAGCCAAATGGGTTGGTGGAGGAATGATCAAATTTGATTTGAGAAATGCAAATGACTCATGAATGCATTTTTATTCATTTGATAAATTGGATAAAAGGTGTCATTAACTTCTGTGGAGATCAAATTTGATTTGAGAAATGCAAATGACTCATGAATGCATTTTAATTCATTTGATTAATTAGATGCAAGGTGTCATTAACATAGGTGGAAATCAAATTGGATTTGAGTATAAAATGGTTTAAGTGTTAAGTCTTTAAAAAATTTTGCATTTTTGATGCTGCATCTCAAAAGAGAAAACGAGAGCACTTCTTCTTTTTTCTTAACATTCCTTTGAGCTTCCTTCTTGCAAGCATGGGTGTGATTGGTTTTGAACTGGTATAAAGAGGGAGAAAGACAGAGGTTAGAGAAAGAAAGCTTGATTAAGCTTGATGAAGCTAAAAGCTTGAAAATCTCACAAAAAAGTCGGAACCATCGTCGCTAACCCGACATGTGGATACACTTGAAGGCAAGTGCAAAGTTAGACTTGCGGTTTTAGATTTCAAATTAAGAAGTATGACTTCTTAACTGTGTTTAAATTTTAAAAAGTTTTAAATTCCAAAATATGTATGTTAAACCCTATTCTCCAAACATAGGGGTAAAATAGTCATTTAATGACATTCATATCACACATGAATAATTCAAAATTTAATTGGCACATTAACAAGGTATAAGAGAACTTAAGTTGGTGTAATGGAATGATTAATATAGATTTATTCATATTTTTTTCAAAATCTAAAAAATAACCAAACCATAAAATTTTTAAGGACCAAATTACAAGAATTTTAAATAGTAAAAAATGGTACTGTAGTACATTATGTAGTAGTCATTGTAGCACCAATCGACCGGCAGTGTTTTGGTGGCACTATAGCACTATAGTATACTATTCATTAAAAAAATCTAAGTTTTTCAATATTTTTAAGGGTATTTTGGTCTTTTTACCCTTTATCTATATATACTCAAGCACCCTACAATTTTCATTGGTTTTTTCTCTCTAAAAGTAAAAATTCTCTTCTCTCTCATTAAAAAAATGTCTCTTTCTCCCTTCCTTCTCATTTCTCTTGATTTTTCAAATTTCTTTCGATTACCTTGCAAACTTCCATCTCCAAAATGACTCCCCGACCTCTCCTCTTCGCATTGATACCACATTTGAGCTTAGAATAACAAGAAACAATAAGGAACAAATTTTGGTTTCAGAGACAAATTTGGGCTTTTCTGTTTAAACAGTGATTCGAAGTTTCTAAGGGTTTAGACAAGTCACTAGTAAGTCTAATAAGTCATTATAAGTATGATTTTAAGATTTTGAATATATTAAAATATTAGGATTTCTGTTCATCCAGAATTTTCATTTAAATTCACATAGGAAATCAAGAATTTATGTTAATTTGGGTGAATTGGAGATTTATGAATGGTATATGTGTTGAATATTAATTGGAAATGTATATAAATACGAATTTGAGAATTTTAATGATTTCGCATGGAAATGGTTAATAATAATAATAAATTAGTATTGGATTAAGTATTGTGAAGGTTGTATGTGTGATAATCTAAGTTTATTGAGCATGTTTGATGGACAAATATGTGAATTATTATTGGATTCTAAGTGAATTTTAGTATTCGATGTATATTGGGAGTTTAACATGTAAATGTGAAATTTGAAATGATAATAACCATGAAATTTCATTTGTTAGAATTTGGTTAAATGGCATAAGTTATTAAGCCTTGTAAATATTTTACGTGTCAATAAAGAACATTTAGCCACGTTCTTTATGAACATTTCATTTTTATGCATATAAGTATAATTATTTGGGGATGTAGAATTTATTTAAGATATGTATGTGTGATACTAGGTTCCGAAAACTCGAGCGAAGTGTCAAGCGGACATAAGGACACATAGTGGGGGTGATTACTCTCGCCTTATAGTGAGTGGATTTATACATACATAATTATGTAAATAGAAATGCATGTAATATTTATATGTACGCATGTTTGTTAAATTGTTAAAAAGAGAATGTTTATTATTGTTTTATACTAATATTGGGATGTATGATTTTATATGGGCTGCTATGGATAAAATTGTTTAGATATACATGCTAAAATGGCTAGGAGGCCAGAAATTGATTTATACATTTTATAATCTGTGTTTGAGAATGAAATAGCCGGGAAGGCCGAGTTTGATTTAAATGAATTGAAATCATTGATTAGTAAATGATTTGTTTTGAGCATATATATTGGTAATCAGCCCATTAAGGTCGATTATTGATATATGGCCAGTGGGTCAGGTTATTTATTGTATATACATGAGGTAGGCTATGGACGGACCTATGAGAGGTCACATAGGTGAGTGGGCGGCAGTGGGGCTGTATAAGGGAGGTTAAGCCATAGTAAGCCCACTGTGTGCCAAGCATGGATGTACTGATTTAAAGACCTTATGGAAAGTCTTGGCGACGTTATAGGGATCTTATGGATTTGATGAATGACGAGGACAGTCACTTTATTACCAAGTGACTACTCAGGCCAACATTAGTGAGATGAGCTATATATTTTCAAATATGCAGGTTTTACAAAGTAATGAACGATTTTGTAAAGTATGAAAAATGATTAACGATTTTCTGTTTATAAAGATTGCATTGCATATGAATGTTATGCATAACAGGGTCACTGATGGATTTCGACTTTACTTTGGCCAAGGTAGCGGTTGAGAAAGTATAGCCAGCCTGATTTGGTTGATTTAAATGAATGCAGACCATCTCTACATTGTTTTCAGTTATTTGTGGAACATAAAATGTACGTATATATGTATTTAAGCATATTAATAATGAAATCCTAATATCATGGTTTAAAAAGTGTGTGCATGTATGTATGTATTTACTCACTAAGTATAGTTGTATACTCACTCCTCACAATTTTAGTTTTCAGGTTAGGCGCGTTAAATCTCGTAGAGCTAGTGGTAGTAGTAGAGAACCCATGACACACTATGTAGGTTTCCCTCTTAACTCATTATATACTTAGGTCTAGTAGATGTACTTATTTGGTGATATTTTTATTTGGAAGAATTTTTAAATATTTATAAAGTAAATGATTTTGTAAATGTTTATGTTTTGCAACCCAAATGAAAAATAATTTCCATAAAGTTATTTTTATTAATGAATATTTGTTGTGGATGAATTGATTATAGAGATTAATTTTTTGATGGTGATCCTATGGATGAGATCTATTGTTTATAAACTATTTTTAAGATAATATGGGTTGACAGGAAAGCCTTATAGGCTCTTTTGATACAGTCTGGTATAAAGGATATATCATGAAGGTCTATGACAATTGTCATAGGTGGACCCCAGGTTCGGGGCATGACAATTTTAGTAATATCAGAGTCCATAGTTTAAAAAGAGTTTACAAAGGTTTTGAAAATAGTTTGAAATTTTTAAAACAGTTAAACATGTTTTTGAAAATGATTTTAACTTATCCAGTGGACATTAAGTGAAACAAGCCGTAGATAAGTGTATATTGTTGTGAAGCATATATGATAGAATTGCGTTTCTTTTTTGTAGAAATATGTCCCCATGTAAGGGAAAAGGAAAGGGTAGACCACAGAGACAGATGTTCCTCGATATGGAATAAGGGTTATTGGCAACAATTCATTAGGATCATTTAGATTATATGACTTTATTTATTTTTCTCATAAATATATAATGCCATTTTGATGTATATTCGGAGATGATGTGTTGATTTGATTAAGTTTGAACCTCGGCAGAAATCAAACTAGTTTCAATTTTTGGGTAGGCCGAGTTTGTATAAATAGTTTGGAAGTACTTATTTCTTTAATTCTATGGTTATATCATTAAGAAATAATATTATCCCAAGGTAAGCTAAGAATTGATGAAATACCACAAGGTGTGGGGTTAGACTAAAGGGTGATTACACCCCTTACAAAATATGTGAGAAGAGTAATAATAATAATGCATGTGATGAGTATATTAGATAAATTTGGAATGTGGACATGATGAAGGTTAGACTCAAAATATGGACAGCATTGAAGTTATATTGGAATGCTCATAACCAACTATCAGCTCAACTTAAGTAAGTTCCTGCGAGACACCCACTAGAAAATTAATGATAGCACCTCAATGTCAATAACTCATGCAGTCTCCACATAGTCTTTTATGCTAATGTATAAACATACTAAGTTGATTAAAGAAGCTAGACTTTTGGGGTGTGTATTTTTTTGAAACATCTGATGTCAATATGGCAAGTAAATAGATGAGATTAGTATAGCTAAATTTGCAAGATCGAGATATTGCAGATGATGATGAGTAAAGAAAGATTTTACGGTTGTTGTAGGATAGTATTGCCACTTGTTGGCAAAAGATATTAGTCAAATTTGGGTCGTAGTTGACTTGAGTTGACTTTTTGAGAGAATCTCAAAATCATTACTCTATGCATTATTATAACAAATAGAATAGACAGAAGCTCTTAAATATGAGATGCTACTGAAGGAGCTGGTCGAGTTTGGGGCAAAATTGAATTTGAACATCAGGGAACAGATGCCGGTGACCGATACTTAGGATTACCAAGATTTAACTCCATATAACCAAAAATTGAAAGTACATACACCACTACAATAAGAATGGAGTAAAAAGACTATGTTAGACTATCTGTAGTGATAATGGGAGAGGCTACTTTAGAGACAGATCTCATTATGATTAAGATTTATAATTTTTAATACCATTCTAAGTTTGATTATTGCAATATCAGATTTAAGTGGATATGTGACACCCGCAATTTTTTTTGTAGAACTCGTAGCTAGGATTGTAAATATACTTGTTAAAGTATCAAATGTTAGAATTTTAAGAAATAATAAAAAGTGAATTTATAAGGGTAGAATTGAAATTTCATTATTAGCAAGGTGATTTTGGGATTTTATCTTACTAATAAATATATACATATGTAATTAAGTGGGCTAAGCATTATACATATGTAATTTAGGCTTAATTTAATTAAATTGAGCCCAAGCCCAAGTTTATGTATATATATATATATATATAAATATTAAAATGGGCCCAAGCCCAAGCCCAAGTTAATATATATATATATAATTAAGTAAAATAAATACTTAAATGAATAAAATACTAAGTTTTAGTCAAAAATTCTCTACAAAATCTAAGCCATTCATTTGTTTCAATTTTAGCCATCCACTTGTCACAATTCTAGGCATGTTTTGTAAATGAGATAAGGATGAACAAAAAAATCTAAGTTAGTGAAAAATGTGATGGCTAAATGTAGTCCATTAGATTTAATTAAAGTCATCCTAGCCATCTATGTATTTTATTGATTAAATTAATTAATATTTAAGGTTAGTTAGTAGAAAATGTGGTGGAGAAAGAATGGTCATTGGATTTGAGTTAAGTAATCTAAGCCATCCATGTATTTTAAGAAAATTAGAATTAACGGAAATTGGGTGGAAAAATGAGAACCATTGGATTTAATTGAAGAAATCCAAGCCATTCATGTGTTTAAGCCATTATACTTAAAAAAAAAGTTAATGTTTTCAATTTGAGAATATAAGCATACGTATAAGGCAATTGGGAGGAGAAGAAAATAGGGAAGAAAGAAAAGAAGAGAAGGAAAAGACAAGGAGAATTGGTAAGTCTTTTAATTATAATTGTATTATTGTAGTATAATGTGTGTAGTAAATAGTTAAGCCTATTGTAGTAGACCTCATGTGACATAGGAAATTTGAAATGAAAACCATGATTATTATATTGTTATAATGATGGAAATTGGTGAAAATTTATTATTGTTATGTTGTTATAATGGTATGAATTGGTGAAAAAATTGAAATTGGTGAAAACCAAATTGTAGTAGGAAATTAGTGATGGCTAAATTAATGTTATTAGTGATAAATTGTAGGAATTAGAGAGGGTTGAAATTGATATTATTAATGATTAATTG
>JAXCLQ010000300.1:0-10099 GCA_035584115.1 Cedrela odorata
TGAAGATCATGGGTTTTCAAGACCTCTTTCGCCATTTTTGCCGAGGAAACTACTAGGATTGGAAGGTACCCTAGACGTAAGGACAACAAGGGACCATACTGTTTAGATAGTTTCCAAAATTGACGAGGGTTTGAGGTATCAAGCTGGTGCAAATTGCCGATTAATGGAAGACCCCGGGGACCAGGTGGCAAACGATTATATTTTCTATTTTTGTAGTTTTGGAGAAGAATGAAGAGGAAGATAGGGAGTAGAAGGATAATCAGCAAAGCCATTAACTATGGAATGAGGAAAACCTCTGCACATGAACGAAGGATGTACATACTTAGAGGGCATCTTGTTTTGTTGTTTTAATTAAATAAAAGTATATTAAAAATTGATAAATATTTTTTAAGAGAAAGTATAATACAAGATTTTATTTAATGTTAAATTTGTCCCATTATTATGTCATCAATTATCGTATATATTTACAATAATTATCGTGAAAGTATGATGATAGATGCTTTGTGTCACGGGTCACCGAAGAGATAAAAGAAAGAGACTACTCATACTAATACTAGTTGATACTGAAAATTATAAGCATAACTTTAAGGGTGGGGTCTTGGATTACTCGAGACAAAAGACTACTTGATACGAATATGGAATAATATCTACGTGGGCCTAATATTCGGTTCTTGAATTATTGAAGAAAGAAACTTACACGTAAATTCAATTATATAAAGATACAAACAATCATATCATCTCAACAAGCTGATTTTTGTACAGGCCCAAGGTTTGCACACCTACAGGTTTAGGGCCCCAGATACAACATATCAAAGAAACATTACAAAAACTACAAAGATAACAGAAATCAATGCATCTACCTTGTCTCTCGTGTATAGTTCTTCCTAGCAATAACCAAGAGAGCATTTTTCTTGTGCATGATAATACCGGATTGAACCTCGAAATTTAAGTCTTCCTTCTTTGTTCCAGCAGACATTTCCCAATCAAATTTGTAAAGAAAATTCTTCTACCATCACCAAATGGTGTTAGCTCAAAATTTTGTCCATGTAAATCAATGCAACTGCCAATGAATCTATCAGGATAAAATTCTACTGGGTTATCCCAAACTTCAGTGTCCCTTCCTATTGCTCAAACATTTATAAGAATAACAGTTTTAGCTGGTATTTCGTACCCATACAAGATGCACTTTTCAGTTATTTCTCTTGGAATTAACGGATTCGGTGGTTGCAAATCTCATTGCCTCTTTCGCTACAGCTTTAAAATATGAAAGTTTTTGAATATCATCTTCATCTACAAAACCTCGTATCCAGTTATGCTTCTAATTTCTTCCTGAACCTTGCTCATTAACTCCAGGATTCTTTATTAGGTGGGTCATGGCCCAAATCGCAGCAGCTGCACACTTGTCTGAACCAGCAACAAATACATCCTGCAAAGAAATATAAAAATTATTACATCATTCAATGAAAGCAAATTTTATGTCAAACGATAAAAGAAGTTGGAAAGCTAAATGGAAAAAAGATTACCAAGAATATGGCTTTGATGTGATTCTGGGTAATATCAACTCTAATCTACCGATCTTTTAGAATTAGAAGCAAAACATCAGTTATATCCTTTTCCTTATTAGTTTTCGGATGCTTTGGATCTAAATGCTCGTCGGCGAGTTCTTGATAAAACTTATCCAATTCCTTGAAAATTTTATCGAGGCGACGATTAATTCCTGTGAGTTTATCAACCCAGCCCATGAAAAGAAAACCCCTATCAATATATTTTCCCACATCCCTCGAAACTAAGTTAAAAACATTAAGTGTATGGATTGTACTCGCGGGTTTATTAGAAAGTTAAAATATCAAACCCAGAACTAACCTAATCGCGCGTTTTGTAGTATACACCGGAAGATGGCCCAAGCATTTACGAAGACCAGTGCTTTAGGTGGGATTTCATACCCGTCTATGGTTCATTTTTCCATCGTTTCTCTTGGGACTGTAAGGGAGCTACTGGTTGCAATCTCATCGTCTCCTTCGTTACAGCTTTAAAATAAGGGAGTTTTTGAGCATCATCTTCATTTACAAAACCTTTGTATATGGTTCATACCCGTCTATGGTTCATTAGCCTAAAAGTCGGAATTCACCCCACCTCTATTTGGGCTAAAGTATTTTAGCTATTGCTGCGCACCCTTTGCGACTTACTAAGGTCTGACTTTTATAACACTAACAAAGTAAACTTCCTAAATTTGAGAACATGAATTGCTAGGCTCCACCGGAACTTACAGCTTTTACCAGAAAGGGTACTAGAGCTTGATTTCTGATCTGCAAGATCCTCTGAGGAGGCAAGCAGAGAGCATACTCTTAATATCCAGAATTTGCTGGTTTTGTTTATAAAAATATTTTGAAAACAATTTAAGAATTGAAGATTTAAAGAAATAATTAGAAAGCCATTGAGTTTAGAAAACTCAAAGTTTTTCAAGGTTTTTCTTCCCATTTTTTCCTCCTTGGATAACCCTGAGAGCAAGCCTTTATTAATAACTCAAGAATAAGAGATATTCTTGGCATAAACCTTACATAAATAAAACAGGACTAACCCACTTCATTATTAATGGGCTATGACATCATTGCTTACGAAAATAACATAATTATACAATGGACACTTGGACAATAATTAAATACACAGTGGACACCTAGACAATAATTTTAAAACATAATGAACACCTGTACTAAGGACTGATGGACATATTATCTCATCTGCATAAGTAGATGAGGTGTTGTCGTTTGGCTTCTTTATCTATTCTTTCCAAAAGTCGTGAGTCCGGAGTTGGCATAATAGTCTTCCCATGGGTTTTGGGAATCTTAAAGATTAATGTCTTGTAGGTCCGATGGTTGAATACTTTGGCTGAGTAGGTCTGGAGGGTTCTGCAAGTGGAGGAAATATTGCTATCGTGGGTCATTTTGCCAGTCTTCAGAGTTAAGATTGAGATGAAATGATGGAGTTACACGTGTGCTTGTTTTTTATTTATCTTGTTTGTTGGAAAACTGGTAGGGTCATGAGAGGAAGTCAGCAAGGACATTAGTTGTGCCTTTGATGTGGTGGATAGTAAAGGTAAATTGGGAAAACAAAAAGGCCTATCATAATAATTGTGAGTTTGGCAACTGTTTTTGTTTGAAAGAGAGCATTTTCAAAAATGCTTGCATGCCCATTTCAATTTGGAACAGGTAACCAAGGAGGTGGAATTGGAATTTTTCAATGCCTCGTTTGACTGCCAAAATTTCTTTAAAAGTAGAGTGGTATTGTTGTTCAAATGTGGTGAATTGTCCACTTTTGTAGCTGTATACGTGTCTGGTGGATTATATTTCTTCAAGAAGAATTGCTGCCCAGTAAGAATCATTGCTTCTGTTTGGAGGATACATTTTCCCATATAAGGGATTTATAGGGGAGGAAGCCTTGGGGTGATGTGTTTTATTGGTTGGATGGCACGTGTTTGGGCTGAGGTCCAAGGAGGAGCTTGTTTCTTGAGCATAGTTTTGAGGGTAGTAATGGTAGTGGATAAGTTTGGTATGAAGTCTGACATATAATTTACTATGCCGAGGAACTTTCGGATCTGTGGTTTTGTGAGATTTGTATCAGGGAATTAAAGGAGTTGGGTCCCAATGTGTGGTTGAAGTGAGTAAGTTCCTTGGTAATTTCCATACTGAGGAATTCAATTTTGTCAGTGAAGAACACACATTTGGTAGGAGAAAGCATGATGCCATGTTTGAAGACCAAGTTATGGAAATGGTGAAGATATTGAAGGTGGTCTTCATATGTGGCAGAGAGAAGTAATAAGTCATCTATATAGATGAGGAGGTTGGAGGATAAGGGGATGAAGATTTTAACCATGGTGCGTTGGAAGATGGATGGAGCTGTTTTAAGACCGAAAGGCATAACAGTCCATTGGAAGTTTTGGTCAAGGATACAAAAGCTATTTTGTATTGGTCTTCTGGTTGGATGTCAAGTTGCCAAAAACCTGCTTTGAGGTCAAATTTTGAGAAAATATTGGCATGTGCAAGGTTGGCAAATAATACCTGTTTGTTGGGTAGTGGGAAATTATCATCAGTGAGAAACAGATTTAGGGGTCTGTAGTCAATGACTAGCTTGAGTTTGCCGCGAATTTTCTCACTACGTTTGTTGACATAGAAAGCTTGGCAAGCCCATGGAGAGTTGGTCGGCTCAATAAGATGTTCTTGTTGGAGTTGGACTAGTTCTTGATGGACTAGTTTAAGATGTTCTGGATTCATGCCCATATGGCTAACTTTGGTTGGGCTGACATCTTCGTGTTTTTTGAAAGGTAAAGTGATCTAGAATTGTAGATTCTGCCATAATGGATGAGAACATTTTTTAAGAAATTCTAAATGTCCATTTGCTGCAGAGTGAGATAGAATGTAGGTCTTGATATCATCATCTGGGCTGCTGACATGTATAATCTTGGGCTGGACTTATGGATGAAAATACAACCTGTATAGTAACCCTTCAGGTTTAAGGAAAACCTTTCATTGGAAAAGTTGGGCTAAGATATCAAATCCTATGATGACATCTCGGTCTAAAAGAGAGGAACCGAGGAATTTATGTTGGATTAATAGGCTTGGGAAAAATTGGATCTATATTATCTTGCTAATGAGGTTCGTAGAAAATGTCTCATTGTTTGCTGCTTTGAAGTACCGTTTGTGTTTCATCCAGTATGCTTCAGGAAGTCTGGTTGGGTTGAGGATGGAGGTTATTGCACCTGTGTTAATGAGGGCAATAAGTTGTATGGGTTTATCATATTTAGTGGATCGGATAAGGATTGTGACATTAGGGATTATGCAATGGAAGGAGGCTATCTAGGGAGGTTGTGCTGGTAGAGGTGATGCTGGTTAGAGTTGATAAAACTGGTAAGAGTCAGATGATTCATCATCAGAAAATATGTTGTTTCTGTGTTTGGGTTTGGTGATGATGAAAAGTGCGTCCTCTATATGTCCTTCTTCTGAGAAGATGGATTCGAGGTCTAAGTTAATATCTGCAGGGTAAATTTGGGAGATCATTTTGAGGACTTTTTCTCAGTGGAAACTATTGGGATAATGTTTCGCAAAATGACATTTCTTTTTACATATGAAGCAATGGTCTGGTTTGGTGAAAGTATGTTTCTTGCAGAAGAAACGTTTGGTTCGGAACTTAGGTTTTCTAGAGGAATACTTGGAATCACCATATCTCCTGAAGTATTTCTTTTTGTGCTTGTAGGAGCAGTCACAGTTCTGGGAGTCTTTCTTATATTTGATCTTAAGGTCTCGTCTGTCACAGACTAGGCCTAATTTCTTCTGTAAGACTTGATATTCTTTGAGGAATTTGGAACTATTGCAAAGCTTCTGAAGCTGTAGGAGAACATGCTGATATAGGTCTCCGAGAGAGACGTTTGCTAAGGTCTGTCTTTGAAAGGAGAGGAATCTGAGTGTCTCTGAGCCAAGAGGTTCAAGGAGCTGGTTCAGATAAGCTTGTTTGAGATTGGGATCTTCAAGTCCACCAATGTGGTAGAATCGTTCTCTGACCATCTTGAAATGTTTGTTGAGGTCCTATGGCTTAAAGGAGCAACACTTGAGTTTGAAAAACTCTTCGCGTCCTTTATCTTCTAAGTGTATTGGTCCATCGAGAAATTCTACGTAGATGAAAAATATGAAGACGTTGTTATCACCTACGTTAACTGCTTGTGTCTATCGATAATCACCAAGTTTTAGCCACCATTCTCTGAGAAAGCCTGTCGTGCTAGTGACAAAGTCTAGAATGACTTTTTTCGCTGATGCGTCTAGTCTCACCATTTGTGTGTTGCACTATGAAGTCATTTCATGGATGTGATTCCGTTGGTCTTTTAACTTGCAATCATCAAAAATAAACAAATAGACCTTATCAGGGGGGTTTGGGACGTAGGAATGTGTCTGTGATTGAGGAGGGGGATGTCCTGATTAGGCAATGTCTTCATCAGAAGGGCTTGAACGGTAAGTTAAGAGGTTTCAACTTGGTAGGTATAAACTAGGTAGGGCTGTTAGA
The DNA here is from genome assembly GCA_035584115.1 of Cedrela odorata. Taxonomy (NCBI): domain Eukaryota; kingdom Viridiplantae; phylum Streptophyta; class Magnoliopsida; order Sapindales; family Meliaceae; genus Cedrela; species Cedrela odorata. Next base: position 6,049 of record JAXCLQ010000300.1, read on the forward strand.
CTTCTGGTTCACTGTCTGACTGTGGAGTGAAGGATGAGGAATAGGAGGAGTCATTAACGTAGTGATTGACTTATTGTACACTTTGGCTTCTTTCTGCTTTTACTTGGGCTACTGCTTCATCGAGTACGTTGTTCCAGTATGCTCTAGTTGCAACTCGTTCATTTTCTGCATTTACTGCTGCTTTAGTTAACCAGGTAGAGATGAGATTTATGGTCATCTAGGGTTGGTCGGGTTGTTGAGGTGGTACTGAAGGTAATAATGAGGTTGGGGTTTCTTGTAGAGAGGCGGGTTGGTGGTGTGAAGTAAATGGTTGATAAAACTGAGATGCTGGAGGTTTATAGGACTGGTAAGATAGAGGTGGTTATGTCTTTGGCTATTTCTTGGGTTTTGGATGTGGTTGGTCTCTATGTCTGAGTATGAAGTTTGAATCTTTGAAGAGATTTGCATACGCAAATTGTTCGAAGGGTAATGGTTAAGACATGGGAGGAAGAAGGTTTGGTGGTTCAGGATTAGTGAACATCTTGTCAAAGGGGTATATGAATGGAAGAGGTATGTATGCTTGTTGTTGTTGGATCATATGTTCTAGAGAGGTGAGTTGTTTCTTGAGACTGTCCATTTCTTGTCTATATTGACCAAAAGGCATCTGGTTGGCAATAAGATTCATGATGATATAATGGAGTTCTTCTATCCTTTTCTTGAATGCATCAATGAGCTTGAGCTCTTGTTGTTGAGCAAGCTTAGTCTCAATTCTAGTTGTCGTGGCATCAATCTTTTGCAAGTACTAGTTTTGTACTATTGCGTTCTAGGATTGCCAATTTAGTGCAGCTTTTGCTAGAGAGATTTTAGATGACTGTCCATATGCTGTTTTATATGTTGAAGGTTGGATCTTCCAGGCAGTTTTTTCTCTAGTAACTGGATTTTCTTGTGCCTTAAGAGGAGGGAAATCTTGGGTTGTGAAGGTGGGCAAAGAGGGTTTGGTAGGTTGTGGTGTTTGAGAGGAAGATGGTTGGTACATGGTAATGGGTAGGGGTTTTGGTTTTGGTTCTGACTTTGGTTTATGCTTGGGAGTTTGTTTAGGCTTGGGGCGCCAGATCTGTGTTGGTTTAAGGGTTTTTGGGTGTTTTGGTTTGGGTTTGACCAGGATGACTTCTATGTTGTCGTCATCATCATCTTGAAATGGTTGATCATTGTCATCATCTCATCCAGAAGGTACTGATGGGGGTCTGTTGATAATGGAGGGTCTGTGTAGCGGACTACGAACTGGTATCGACCAGTGGATTCACCGAGAGTGTTGTATCCTGGTACGCCTCTTTTGTAGGCTTCATAGAACTCATCTGAAGATTTTGGTTTGAGCTTTTTGTGTATTTTTCTCTGTCCGTCAAGGAAGTGTCGAGTAGATCTGTAAGATCTTCTTGAATTATGGCATTGTTGGTATGAATCTGCATCTTCTATGCAGGCTGGACAGGAACAGTGGGGATTATCCGGGTCATGAGGTTGGAGGAGCCAAAAAGGGTTTCCATGTTCATCGAAAGCCTAAATCTCAGATTGAAGAGCAAAGATCATATACTGTATGGGGAAAGTAGCATTAGATCGTCGTGCAGGGGTTGAATTAAAGCAGATTTGGAGTTTTTCGCTTTGTGATCGTTTGAATAAGAGCTCATCTGAGCTAATCTGTACTTGTGTGGTTACTGCCTGATGATTCTCTTCATAGTTTGTCACTCATGTGGCAGGTAACAGTTCTTAGAGTTGTTGACGAGAGATCTGTTTAGGAACATATGTGCAGCTGGGAACCTGGCCTGATTCTACATGTAGGAAGATAGAATCAGCAGTCTGGTTAGGTAAAGCTAGGTCTATGGCGTGATCTTATACTTTGTACACCATTTGGTAGTAGATGGTGGCCATATATGTTGGTCATGTTGGGATTGCGCCGGTGATTTGAACTTGTAGCTTTAGACATGTTGTGAACTGGGGGTCATCTAAAGGCATGTTGAAGTTGGGGAACATAGTGATCATGATTGTGCTAGCGTTGAGAGTGGTATACTGTGCCGATACAGACATGCTCATAGTTTGAAAATTTGGTGTCTAACAGGGCGATGTGAGAGGTTGTCGAAAGACCTTTCCGAGCATGGAACGTAAGGGTAAATTTGATTCCACCGAAGTATAGATGTGTGTAACCTTGTTCTTTCCAGGTGGAAATCATGTAATCAGGGAACTCAATTGGAACGAGTTGTTCTGCATGAGTTAGACTGAAGTTTGTTGGAGTTGAAGTTTGAACACTGTATATATTCTTTACATTTTGGAGGAGGAGAAGAGACTATAATTTTTGTAGATTTGACGAAGGTAGAAAATAGATTTTTATAGACATGGTAGGAATTAAGATATGAAAGTTTAGACTGAAGAAGTGTTTCAGACTTACTAAAATAATTTATTTCACATACACTAGATATTTTATAAAAATTTACACGTTGTTGTAACTGTAAATTTGTTTGAGAGGATATGATAATAAAAATAGATCTTCAATTTAGAAAATAAATAATTAAATTATTTTTATAAATAAAATAGTAAATCATGAATAATTTTAAGAAAGATATTGTAAAGCTATAGCTTTACTCTTGAAGTACGAAAAACAATGTATGTTTTCAGAAAAATTCCCGAGCTGTTCTTGCCGTTGATTATAATAAATTCCAATAACCGACCAACGTTTAAAATGCTTATCATGCGGCACTCCTACCATTGCTAGTACCTTTCCTGCAACAGCTCATATAACAATTATAATTGAATATTATATATTAAATCTTATAATTAATTATTAAAGTAATCTACATAATTAAGAGTATACATAATCGATTGCTTTTTAATATTGGACATGAGTGAACTCACGTCCTCTCAAATATTTACCTGTCTTTTTTTATTATTTTATTATTAATTTAAATTTAAATTAATATTTAATATAATTAATAATTAATATTATATTTTAATATTTTTAATTTATAAATTTTAAAAATTATAATTTAAATTATTAATTATTAATTATATTATGTGTTAATATTTATTTAAAAATTAAGAATAAAAAAATTAAAAGACTATCATAATTATTATATTAATTTAAATTTAATTGTGTTGGATTGTCGACAATGTTAAAAATTGACAACTCTAATTACATGTTCATTTGGGTATTGAATATAAAATTAAAGGATTATCTTATCCGAAAAAAAAATTAGAGAAAATTATTGAAATTTTATGATACTTGTGAACGTTTTTTATAAATAAAATAAAGGTTAAAAAAACAAAAAAAAAAAAGAAAACAACTTTTTAAAAAATTAAAATACAATTTAAAATATATTTTAATAAGTATAGATTATTTGAATATAATATCTTAAAAAGTTAAAGTTATATAAAATTCAATATTTAATGAAATAAATAATTAAAGCAAATTCTATAAATACATATCTAAATATTCTTATTTGTAGATTCTATTAAAAGATTTTTATAATTTTTTTTATTAAGATAAGGTTAAAAGATGATTATAAAGATGAAAATATTTTTTAAAAAATTATAGACTTTAATTAATATTAAATTATAATAATGAATGAATTTGTCTTTTATTATAATTAAAATTTAACTATTTTTTTGTTTTAATAAACTGTGTCAAATGTTAACTATTTTCACAATTAAATTAATTATTAATCATAAATACTAAAATTTACAAATTAGTGAATTAATAAATATAATTAAAATGTAGTGTATTTAGATCAAAGTTTTCAACTAATTTGTTTGTTATTTATTCTTACTTACTATTTACGACTATGTTCAAATTTGAGCCATGTGTCACGAACCGGATCGTTGGATATGTGCTTCTGAGTGTAAAATTGAAGGACTATTTTGTAAAAAGAAAAAAAATAGAGAGAAAAAAAGAGAAAACAACTGGACTGATCTGAAACACGTAAGTTTTATTTTTTAAAAAAATAAAATAGCTAATAATAAAACTTAAACGGCGATGGTGAACCTCATCTCATCTCCCGTGAATATTGAACTTTATGTTATTTTAATA
>JAXCLQ010000301.1:0-10099 GCA_035584115.1 Cedrela odorata
ACAAAATTTATATATACATTAGGATGATATCCCTAGACCGTATGACACGATTGGTTCTAGGGCATATCTCCAACAAAACTATATCTTCATTACTTTAATAATTTGGGTTCCAAATTTTAATGTTCTAACTCTATTATTTATTTATTTATTTAACTAACCCAAAATCTGCAAAATCTTGACATGAGCTCTAATTTGCAATGTTTCGCCACTTTTAAACCCTAATATCGATTCATTCATTAAAATTTTAGTTCTAAAAATTTCTTTGACACCAAGCATCGATACATTTTCCTTCATTTATCAATCTCTTATCCCTAAGGTATTTGATTGGGCGAGTTTGTAAATAATTTTTGAACTCTCTTACTTGAAAAGTATTGATACTTCCTTTACATGTATTAATATTTTCTTTACATGTATCGATACTTTATTTACATATATGTACTGATACTTTATTCACATGTATCGATATTGTATTCACACGTATCAACACTTTTTTCTCTATCCCGCATTGCCATAATTATATTTTCTCATTAATTCTTTGAATTTCAAACCTTGGTTTCCCTATTAATCCGAATGTTTAAACACTCAAATTTTTCAGTTATTCCTAATAGCTATGAACTTCAAATCATTATTTGATCACTTAGAGTCTACAGAACCTTAAGCCTTAGCTCTGATACCACTTTTATAACACTTCATTCTCATACTTATTCAATCAATCATTATTACATAATGTTACATCATTTCATACAAAGAGTGTTACTATTACATAATTCTTAAATGTTTATAATTTTAAATTCCTTACACGTATAAAAAGTTATCTATATAACTAGTTCTCAAGCTCATAATTACTCTATTAATTACACATATAACTAATATTTTCATCTATATTTAACTAACCTTGCACGCGTCATTTGTCAATTTTAAGTACTATTCTCTGAAAAATAAAATTTTTACAATAAAGAGTGAGATAACATCTCAGTAAGTAAACCATGCAAGTGTTTCATATGTCGATGTGATACAGAACATAAATACTCAAATAGATCGATACATTTTCAAACCTTTCATATTTATTTCCTTTTCAAAGTAATCATATTTGCATAAACAGATTAATGAATTTTCAAACTATCAATTTACATAGAAATTCATTTATATTTCAAACATTTATAGAATGACTCAGTCAGTTAGTGTCACTTGCACCCACGGTGACCCGGATTCAAAACTTGATCACGTGTTCCGCATAAAGCGGACATTTTCATATCAGTTATAACAGAAACGTGCATTACATGTTAAACAAAGATGTGCATTGCGCGTTAAACAGAATTCTGAATAGCTCGTAAGTCCCACTTTGACATGAAACCCAGCCAAATCAAAATAAACATTAACTAATGACTAGAGCCATAAAATCATTTTCATTCAAAAACATTCACACATTGATATCATTTTTCAATAATCATTTCATAAATTTGATATCCGCATATAAAACATTCAAAATCCATAACTTTTATATTGTTTTCAAACAGATGCTTTGATATTATATTATTTCAAAGGCAGTAAAAACACATGCATGTTTACTTACAACAACGGGAGGGCAACCACTCCCATAAATAATCCTTCCACCTAACTTGATCTTTCTTTCAGATTCTCGTAGCTTAATACCACAAATATTTACATTATATCCTCTACTATTTAATAAATCAATATAAATATTTTTAATGCGATATTTTTAAAATTAGTGTTTAAAATTCCTTAGTTTTACCCTTATCACTAAGTTTAACTAACTAAGTTATTTATTCGATTTTCAACAACGAATTTCTATTACTAACTTATGCTAATTCATGTTTCCGACTACCCTAAATTTATATATTTTCGTTTAAGTAAATAAATACGGTTTTTATTTAAATACTACAGTACTGTTCATATTGGATTACTATAGCATAAAACTGTTCATACCGACTGTAGCTAAGGGACTGTTTATACCGGATTTACTGTAAAAAATAGTCACTATACAGATTAAAATTACTGTGTACACAATTACTATTCAAATCAAAAATACTGTAGCAACCTTTATAATCACTGTTTATCCTAGAGAAAAACACACAAATTTCTTCCCATAAACACCTCAATCAATGCTAAATCAATCCAATATTACATTTCCTGCTTCAATTCAACTCAAATTAACTTTTTCTATTTAAAATTTAATATAATTTATTTGAATAAATAGTAACTAAATTCTCAATTAACCATAAAAATCGTAAAATTCAAGTTTTTATCGGGTTATAAAGCTTACCGGTAATTGAAATTTGAAAGAAAAAGGCTCGAATTCGAAGTAATTTGGCCAGAATTTGAGAAGGAAAAGGGAAAGTAAGGTTATATTTCTTTAAAATGAAATAGCCGAATGGCTACTGGAATGGGAAGAAGATGGGCAAAATAAGATATATGGTGGGATATAAAATATCAATTAAGCCCCCTGTTCTTTTTAATATTATAAATATAGTTTAAAATTTTTTGAAACTTTCATTTTAGTCATTTTAAAAAAATTCTAAAATAACATTTAATGTTTTAGAATCTTTACAGTTAAGTCCAAAATTAATCCAAACACTCTTTTCTTAATCTAAATTCACTTATAACTCAACTTTATAACATTAATTTTGGACCTAAATAAATAATACTATTTTGAGTCTAAAATTCAATTATTTACCTAAAAATTACAAATTACATAAAATTTTAATTAATCAAATAATATCAAATTATTCGATTAAATTTTTTATATACTATAGGTGCTACAGTTACAAATTTCTAAAATTACGGGCATTATAAGATCACCACCTGGAGAGGATGCGTATTGGATACTACGGTGATTGACTCTAGTGTAAGTAGGAGTTTGTTGGAGATAAGTCCTAAAACCAATCGTATCATATGGTTTAGGGATATCATTTCTTATATATAAATAATTATGTAATTAATTGTAAAGTTGTTTACGATTAATAAAATGACATTATATCATTTTGCATTTATAGTTGCTTAATAAATAAATAATGCAGAATGGGATCTCGTGATTTATTATGATATCATGATTCTATCCGCAAATAGTTGTAGATATAAGTACAAAGTTTTGATTTGAATACATGCAAATTAATTCCTGGTTGATGGATGTCATATGGGACTATGACATTGCATAATTGACATTTTTGAAACTACCAAGGATTGGTATTGGATGCTAATAGTTGGGAGATGAGTCTCATGCCACAAGAGCATAAACTTGGGTGATGTATTAAAGAATGTGTTAGTAAATGTAAATAAATGAAACGAATCACATGGGTGATTGTCCACAGTCAATGATACGTCACACAGCCGTACTAGTATACCCCTAGTTCTTTGACCTAAAGTGTCAAGGCTGCCATCTGCATTGAGACACATCATTCACTTGTATATATCGCATCGGGCTAGTCACGCTTGGTGAAAGAAGCTTGCTGGCAATGTATTCTTGGTGAATGAAGACAGTTGATGACCAAGATGAAATCTGTTGGCTCAAATATTTAGGCTTGAGATATCTTGGGATTTCATACATGGAAAATGAAATCTCTTGGTAGAGTACGTGTTTTTGAAAATGTGTTTTTGAATACATGAATTTCGTAAATGATTTGAGACCCTATTCCTATGATTAAGTTAGGAGTTTGACGATTTTATAACTTGCAGTCGATCGGGAGTTAATAGTAGGGGGATTTTACTACCTGAACGTATGACTATATAGGTTTATGTTGAATATTGATTTATTCATATCTAGGGGTCTTGGCATCTTGCTAAAGGTTGTTCATGATCAGTGGAAATTTCAATTATAAAGAGTTGTACTGAAGTGATGCAAAAAGATTCGTATTTATTCATGTCCAGCTCACGGTAAACCCAAACGATAACACACATATTGGTTACTTGATGATGATGGTTATTTTCATATACAATATTCATTAAGTTACTTAATGATATTGTTTCAATATTTGATTGAATGACAATTTAATTCTTTACTGTAATGACATAATTTCCTGGCTGAGATATACTAGCACACTTATGCGTTGGAAATATTTCAGTAATAAGTCGAATTACGTAAATAGATTTACAAATATAATGGAAACTAAGAAAATATATTTTGTTACAACGATATTAATAAATAAATAATTTATTTATTATTGATTAAATAATTGTTATTTGATCAAATGGATCCTTGGTTGACAAATAACACCATGAGATATTGCCAAGTGTTAAATTCTTAATAAATATCTTTTTGCATTTAATATTTGAAAGTCAAATATTATAAGAGTGATGATTACATTTAATATTTATATATGATATACTATTAAAAGAGTAATCATTTCATTTTATTTATATTGCATAAACAAAATAACTCTTTCTCTCTCTACACTCTCTCTCCATCTAATATTAAATATAAATGCATATAATATTTATTAATGAGATTAATATTATAATATGCTAGATATTTATGTTCCATTAATTGGATTAATGAAAATGGATTGGATTTTGGAATCCATCCATAAGCTTATGCCACATGTAATCCACTAAGCTTGTTTTTAAATAATGTGTGAAGATGAAAACAAGCATACGTGGGTTTTGGAATTCGCAATTGAGAATTGAAAACAATCAACAGTGTTTTTCTTCTTCTACCCTTTTTGCCGAGAAGCCATTGTTGAATGGTGAAGAAATTTATTTTGAACAAAATTCTTGAGAGAGAAAGAAAAGAATAGAGAAAGAAAGGAAGAAGAGGAAAGTATTGAAAAAGTTTTCATGAGTTTCCTTCTCTTTCACAAGAACTGAAAGTTTTCTAAGAGTAGAAAATTTATTCTAAGTTTCCAAACACAAATCCGGATAACCGAAACCCGTCGAAATCAACTTGGTGTGTGTGACACGCCTTCAAGCTAATAAGTAGCTTGCTCCAGACATCAACAATTAAGGTATGTGTAATTTACATGTGTTGATATTTTGTTTAAATCGTTTAAAATTTTAAAATGTGCATACATACATGTCTTAGTCCTTGGGTGACCCTTTCTGCACAGTCTGTGTGACGACCAAGGCTCCCCTCTTCCTTTCCTATTTCCAGCAATCGGGTGCTTGGGAAGCTAACCTGCGCATTGCACCTCTACCTATGTCAATTTACTACCCTTTTTCACCTAGAGCAAAAGAGATTGATAATTAGAATTCCAAAGAGTTCAAATATATTTACGAAGTGAACCAGATCGATACTTCGAATTTCAAAGAGTTCAAAGATATTTACAAAGTTAACCAGATCGATATCTGAGTTTAAACATATCGATACTTTGCCAATCCGAGAGTTTAAAATTATTTACAAAATAAACCAGATAGATACATATGTCAAAACAGATCGATACAAAGCAAAACAGAGACTTCAAAAATATTTACGAACCAGACTAGATCGATACGTAAAGGATAAACAATCGACACTCAGCATCCAAAGCAAGCACAAATTCAATTTACGTACAAATAGATCAGTACAGTGGCAGAACGGATCGATATTTCTTGACGTTTTAAAACTCATCAATAACTTCTATAACATTTATGGCGGACATTTAATGCACTAAATCAAGCCGCTGGAAGCAAAGGTGTAACACCCAATTCTCATACTTATTCAATCAATTATTATTATATAATGCTACATCATTTCATACAAAAAGTATCACTATTACATGATTCTTAAAATATCTACAATTTCTAAATTCTTTACACGTACAAAGAGTTATTTATATAACTAATTCTCAAACTTATAATTAACCTATTAATTACACATATAACCAAAATTTTCATTTATACTTAACTATCCTTACACACATCCTTTATCACTTCTACGTACTATAATTTGAAAAATAAAATTTTTACAATAAAGCGTGAGATATAATTAGGGATGCACATTTGGGGAAATGGGGTGGGGAAAGATTCCCCCATCCCCATCCCCATTTCCCCTAACCACCCATGTCCCTACCTCCATCCCCATTTGGGGGAAAATGGGGATGGGGAATTTTAGGGGGAGGTATCCCCATCCCCAACTCCAGTTCCCCATTTTCCCCATCTTCCCAATCCCAATTCCCCATTTTCCCCATCTTCCCAATCCCAATTCCCCATTTTCTTTTCCTCGTTTCCCTCGTTTCCTTTTTCTCGTTTCCCTTGGTTCTTCGTATAAGAAAAATTATAAATAAAAAAATATTTTATCATAAATACAAGATAAAATCTATTAGTGTATTACAAATACAAAAAAAAATTAATTATAAAATAAAACAAAAGTTTTATAACAATCAAATATCACATACGAAGTAATACACATCCCCATTTGATAGTTAAATATTTTTTAATTGATTTAATTATCCAAAATAAGATGTTTGCTCTAGTAGTATAACACTTGTTGTAAGTATGAGAGATCATGAGTTCAATTCTTATAACACTCTTATTTTTTTAATTTTTTTTTCTTGAAAACTTGAATTTGGGAAAATGGAGAAATAAGAATGGGGGAAATGGGGATAGGGGATGGGGAAATAGGTAAATAGGGATGAGGTGAGATCCCCCCATTCCTATCCCCATTTGGGGATAAAAATCATCCCTATTTTCCCCCTATTTCCCCATTTGGGGATGAAAATTTTCTCCAAATGTGGAAATGAGGGCCTAAGTTTAAACGTTAACGCTAAATATAATCTTAGTAAGAAAATCATTCAAGTTTGTACATGTTGATGCGGTATATAATATAAATGATCAAATAGATCAATATATTTTTAAACTTTACAATTACACAGAAAACAATTCATATTGCAGACATTTTCAGAATGTCTCAGTCTGTTAGTGTCACATGCATCCACGGTGACTTGGATTCATAAAGTAATCACGTATTCTGCTTAAAGCGGATATTCTTTCTAGTTTGAACATAATAAAAAACCTACATAACACGTTAAACATAATTCTAAATAGCTCACACATCCCACTTTTGCCATGAGACTCGGCCAAGTCAGAATAAACATTAACTAACGATTAGATCCATAAAATTATTTTCATTCATAAGCATTCATACATCGACATCATTTTTAACAATCATTTCATGAATTTGATATCAACATATAAAATATTTAAAATCCATAATTTTCATATTATTTTCAAACATATTCATATATTATATTATTTCAAAAGTAGTAAAAATACATGCACGATTTACTTATTACAACGAGAAGGTAATCACTCCCACTAACGATCTTTCTGTCTAACTTGATTATTTTCGTAGATTCTCATAGCCTAATACTATAAATACTTAAATCATGTCTTTTACTATTTAATTAGTCAATATAAATATTTTAAATGCGATATTCGTAGAATTAGTATCTAAAATTCCTTAGTTTTATTTATATTACTAAGTTTAACTAACTATGGTCATTTATCTGATTTTTAACAATAAATTTTTGTGACTAATTTATTCTAATTCTCATTTTCCACTACCTTAAATTTACACATTTTCCCCTAAACAAACAAATACAATTTTGATTTAAAAACTGTAGCAAAAACTGTTCACTTCGGATTTACTGTAGTTAAAGACTATTTATGCCAGAGTTACTGTAATTAGTACTGTTTATTTATGATTTACTGTACAAATAGTTACTATGCAAATTGAAGTTACTGTAGCACATTTAAAAATACTATAGCACCTTCAAAAACATTGTTTACCCTAAAGCAAATTACCTTAATATCTTCTCACAAACATCTCAATCAATGCAAATTTAACCTAATACTATATTTTCTACTCCAATTCAACACAATTCTAAAGTTTCTTACGCAAAAATTAATGGTAAATTATTCGAATAAATAGTAACCTTAATTTTAATTTATATTTAAAAGCTAAGATTCAAATTTGTTATGCATTAAATAACTTACTAGTAACTGAAATTGGAAGAAAAAGGGCTCGAGTTTGAGGAATTTTACCCAAAATTGAGAGAGAGAGGGCGAGAAGGTTTACTGCAAATGAAGAAGAAAAGAAAGAAGAATGGCTACGAGTTAGGGGGAAAAAGAGCCAACTTGTTTTATTTTGGATGGTAAAATTTCAATTAAACCCCTATTCTTTTTAAAATTATACAAATAACCTAAAATTTTGAAAAACTTTTATTTTAGTCTTTTTAAAAAATTCTAAAATAACCTTTAATATTTCAGAATCTTTACAATTAAGTCTAAAATTAATCCAAGCATTATTTCCTTCATCCAAATCCACCCATAACTCAACTTTATGAAATTAATTTTTTACCTAAATAAATTTTTAAAATTCACCTAAATATTCTAAATTACATGAAATTTTAATTTATTCAAATAACATCAAATTATTCTATTAAATTTATTAAATACTGTGGATGCTACAGTTAAAAATTTTTAAAATTGTAGGTGTTACAATTCTCCCTTCATTACAAAAATTTCATCCTCGAAATTTGATAAGTGTCTTATTCATCATATATAACTCAACTAGCATCCCTTACATTTACCTATAATGGCCATCTTATGAAATTACCACAATGCAAGTAATTGACCGAACACACTTGATTAAACTCGTTACAATTACTACTACCATTCAAAATATATGTAACTTAGTCAAATTAATACATAATTAATGAGTTTATTCTTCTAATACGTATTCATTGGTGGTAGTAGCAATTATTATTCTTAATTACTTATACTTCCATAGAGTAATTCCACTAACAAGTTTCAAAAATTGTATTATATTAAAATATATATCTTATTAACTTGTAGTCTAATTATTATATTTAAGCTTAAAGCCTACATGATCTTGATGTTTAAATTTTACTGTGATCATCTCTTATTATAAAATGTAACATCATTATCCCTTATTTTACAATACCATAGAACTTATAAATAACTTCTATAAAATTCTATGTATTACATATTGACTCAGGTCAATATAACATACAACATGTACGTTGTATATATATTTAAAATCTAAATCTAAGATATCAGAGACATTTTCTTTATAATATAGTTCAACTTTATTCTAATTGCTTTAATCTCTTAATATTCAACCATTGTCTCATCATAATGTCAAAACATATTTACTACTATATTGAGTAATATATATGACCTATGTGAAGAATTCCACTAGTTATAAACTATTAAATGCGGTTAAGGTCCAATTCCTACATTAATAATTAGTATATATCATTACCTCTACCAACCTTTACTTATAGAATGCATAATATCATACTTAAACTTTCGTAATATATAAGTAAGATTCCTTATATACACAAATTTTAATTATCAAATAGTACGCTATAATATGGTACTTTTGATATTTTTAATATAAACTTCTAACTATCTCATTCTTATTAATCAAGAATTGTTTATTTTCAATTCGATTATAGTCAATAATATTTATTGTAGCAAAAGTTATTGTTTAACTTAGGAACATTAAATAATAACTTTTCTCAATCAAATTATTAAACCAAGTCACTCAAACTATTTGTTGATACTTTTGTTCTCAATCTACTCCATGTTCTAAAATAATATATGTATAAAATATTAAACCTTAAAGATTAAATAATTAAATAACATACTTTTTATAATTCCTCATAATTCCGCCATATGGACCTTAAAATCAGTTATAAACTAATGTATCTACATACTACATATAAAATCATACCAAGTAGCATCAATTTTAACTTTCTTATCACTTGCTTTAAGTTTTTTCAAATTTAAGCTAGGGACATGTATGTTCAATAATATGTTAATCACCAAATAAAATCGAATTTCAACACATTGAGCGAATACAATACCAACTTACATGTCATTTCAATATCATTAAAATAACTTCATTAATATAAACAAATTTAATAAAATATGACTCAAGTTATGATCAATAACCAAATCTCTCTTTTATTTACCTCGAATAACTCTTGTGCAAATCGTTTTGTCCATATAATCAATATTCTTTCAGTTACAAACCCCATCAATTACATCAAGTCTACTATTATAAATCTTTGCATATAAAATTCAATATTATTACACATATTAAAATATTCTCATTAATATACCTTTGATACAAATAAGT
>JAXCLQ010000302.1:0-61807 GCA_035584115.1 Cedrela odorata
AAAATTACAAGTTACATGAAATTTTAATTAATCAAATAATATCAAATTATTTAATTAAATTTTTATATACTGCAGATGCTACAGTTTCAAATTTCTAAAATTGCGGGCGTTACAAATATTTTGGTGTACTCCCTAAATAAGAGAGATCATGCTCAACACCTTAAAATTATGTTGCAGACTTTAAGAGATAGAAAGTTATATAGGAAGTTCTCTAATTGTGAATTTTGGCTTAGAGAAGTGATATTTTTGGGACACGTTGTGTCGAGTGTTGAAATTTTTGTGGATCCTCAAAAAGTTGAAGCTGTAGTACAATGGGGAAGACCGAAATATGTCACAAAAATTTGAAAATTTCTAAGTTTGGCTAGATACTACAAAAGGTTTGTAAAAGGAATTTCTTTGTTAGCTGCTTCGCTAACTAAATTGTCGAGAAAAGGGGTTCAATTTAAATGGGATGAGCAGTATGAATAGAGTTTCCAAGCATTGAAAGATCGACTTACCTTTACTCTGATTCTAACACTTCCTACACCGAGAGATGGGCATGTTGTGTATAGTGATGCATCTAAACAAGGACTTGGGTGTGTACTGATGCAGAACGGGAAGGTGATTGCTTATGCTTCTTGCCAGCTAAAGAAGCATGAAGTTAATTATCCTACCCATGACTTGGAATTGGCAACATTGATTTTTGCATTGAAGATTTGGAGACATTACTTATATAGGGAGCAATGTTAAGTCTTCACTGATCATAAGAGTCTGAAATATCTTTTCACATAGCAAGAGTTGAATTTGAGACAACGGAGATGGTTAGAGTTGATCAAAGATTATAATTGATTATCGAGTATCATCCAGGAAAAGTTAATGTAGTAGCAAATGGTTTGAGTAGGAAATCTTCTGTTACATTAACATTTGTCCGAACAACATATATGCCATTGTTGAAAGAATTAAAGGCTTTGAGTGTAGCTTTGAGTTATGATGATACCGGAGCTTTGGTGGCTAATTTTGTGGTGAAACCCACATTGGTGGATTAGATTAGAGAAAAGAAGATACTAGATGGTAGTTTAGCCAAGATATGTCAGGATGTACTTAACTGGAAGGAAAGTGACTTTTACCTTACATCAGATGTTACATTAACTCTGAAAGGTAGAGTTTGCGTGCTTAATGTTAATGACTTAAGGAAAGCCATTATGGAAAAGGCACATTTTTCTGCTTTTGCTATGTATCTTGGTAGTAGAAAGATGTATCAAACCATCAGAGATAGTTATTGGTGGTCAAGTATGAAGAAGGACATAGTTGAGTATGTTGCAAGATGCTTGGTATGTCAGCAAATTAAAGTAGAACATCAAAAACCAGCAGGAACATTGCAACCCTTACCCATACTTGAATGGAAATGGGAACACATTACCATGGATTTTGTGGTTGGATTGCCCCGTACTCAAGTAGGATATGATGCTATATGGGTTGTAGTAGATCATCTGACTAAGTCAGCTTGCTTTTTTCCAATTCATATCAAGTATTCTTTGGAGAAATTGGCCAAACTTTACACAGCAGAGATCGTAAGATTACACGGTGTACCCGTCACTATAGTGTCAAATAGAGATCTTCGTTTTACATCTCGATTCTCACCAAAGTTTTAGAAAGCTATAGGTATTACTTTGAACTTTAGTTTTACATTTCATTTTTAGACTGATGGTCAGTCGGAAAGGACAATTCAGACTTTGGAAGATATGTTGCAGGTTGTATTATAGAATTTCGAGGTAGTTGGGATATGCACATATCTCTTATTAAATTTGCGTATAATAACAGTTATCAAGCTAGCATTGGTATGGCTTTGTATAAAGCCTTATATGGTAGGAAGTGCAAAACACCTATATGTTGGGATAAGGTCAATGAAAGGAAGCTAGAAAGTGTGGAATTAATAGAAACCACCATTGAGAAAATTAAGATCATTCATGAAAGATTGAAAACGGCTCAGGATAGATAGAAGTCATATGCCGACCATCGAAAAAGAATGCTAGAATTTGATGCAGGTGATATGGTGTTTTTGAAGATATCTCCCTAGAAAGTAGTGAATCGGTTCAGAAATTGAGAAAAACTCCATCCTCGATATATTAGACCTTTCACGATCATTGAAAGAATTGGTCCAGTAGCATACAGACTATAACTACCCATAGAGATGTAAATGATACATGATGTCTTCCATATTTCAATGTTGAAGAAATATGTTCTAGATCCATCATATATCATTGGACTTCTACCTATCAAACTTCGAGAGAATTTGAGCTACGAAATCCAATCGATAGCTATCTTAGATCGACAAGAATGAGTGTTAAGGAATAAAGTAATTCCCATGGTAAAAGTCCTATGGCAAAGTGCCACAGTTGAAGAAATGACATGAGAACCTGAATATCAAATGCAACAATAGTACCCCTACTTATTTCAATGACTAGGTATGTTAATTTTGATTTCTTAAATGGTATAATATATATATTATCGTTTTTAACATGAAGAGTAAAATTTTGGGGACAAAATTTCTCTAAGGAGGGTAAAATTGTTAAATCATTTTCTCAAAACATAAGGATAACATGGTCAATTAATGACATTCAAGTTTACACATGTATATATATGTATATATATATATGGTTAATTGACACACAATCGAGGCTTAGGTGACTTAAGCTAACTCATGGTATAAGGAATTAAATGAATTAAGTTGGATTTAGCGTATATTTGGGTTTTCAAGTAATGTCTTATACTGAAGTAATCGGCGACCTCGCTAGCCGGTTAGTGAGTAGGGTAAATGAAATTAGTGCTAGGAAATAAAAAGAAAAAGGTCAAAATCCATTTTGAGCATGAAGAGATAGATATTTGGAATGAATGCATCGATACATTGTCAAAATGTATCAATACATTAAGGTTACAGATCGATACATGTACAAAGTATCGATACAATGAGGAATTCAGGTTGATACTTGATGAAGAGATCGATACCTTCATAAAAAGTATCGATACCTTATGCAATACATGCATGGTCTATTACGTTATAATGAGTTTATAAAAGTCATACATACATTCAAATAGACAGAGATAGAGGCTCAGGGTGATGGGGGATTCGTCACCTGCCGATAGCATCTCCGAATCTGGCTATGTTATATTGTTATATTTAGTTGTAGTTGTTAAAACAATTGTTGAGTTTTCTGTAAGGTGAGTAAAATAAGTTACGATTGGAACCAGAATCTATACTAAATAAATTCCACTCCTAAATTTTAAAATTGAAACCTATCTTATTTAATAGGGTATTCTGTTTATCAGTTTCAGTTTGATTTTGGTTAAATTTCAAAATGCCTTGTTTACAACAAATACTTATAGAAATAAATTCACAATAATTAATTCAATTAAAATCCTACATGATTTAAGCAGATTCTTAACATTCAATATCTGTAAGCTTAAAAGCAGATAAAGTACAAGAAAATATTGCTATTCATTACAAAAATATCGCTATTCATTACAAAAATATCATCATCTACCACCAGTAGTAGTATCCACTAGTAGGCAATAACAACAACACCAATAGCAATAGCATTATCCACCAGTAGCAACAGCATTCTCTACCACTACTAACATCCACTAGCAGTGGCATCCACTAGTAGGCAATAACAGCAATTGTAGCAGCGTCCACCAATAGCAGCAACACCTAGCAGCATCTAGCAATAACAGCAGCATCCACGAGCAGTAACAACATCCACCAATAGCTAGCAACAACAACACCCAATAACAACAATAGTAGCATCCACCAACAAAAAACACCAAGTAAGAACCATGAAGTATATGTTAAGATCATTTCAATTAAGAACAAGTGAATTATATGTCACAAGTTTGTAAAGATTTGGTAGCATGGATCATTTCAATTAAGATCCAAATAAAATGTTGTCTTACTTTAACTGTTTCTATTTTTTTGATTTAAACAAAAATACAAGACAACACACCTTTGATTAAGTGAACTGAAAATATGAATAGTAAAAGTAAAAGATAGAGGAACATGTTTTAAAATCACAAGGCATACACACTCTCATGTTGAGCAAAGATCAAACTGGGGTATCATAGCTTTAGCAGGTTAACTAATAACCAAGTCATAGCCAAAAGCCAAACATGATAAATTACTAACACTACGGACAATGCAACATACACAAGAACATACTTATCCAAAAAATTATCTCCCATTGTACAAATAATTCTTAAAATATAAATTTGAATAAGTTATGTATGTAAACCCTGTTATTTGAATATAAGGGTAAAGTGGTCATTATGATGACATTCATTTTCACACATGCATTATTAATGGTTAGTTGACACAGTATCAAGGCTTAGGTGAATTTAAATTGAGTTTAATGATATAAATATAATGAATTTGATGTTATGGTTTGAAATTTTGCATAAGTTGGATTTCGGTATGTTGACCTACGTTAACGCACTTGGTGATCTTGTTTATGAAGAAAGATATAGATATTTTACAAGTCAGAGATTTGGGAAGAAATTATAAACTGACCAAATCGATACCTATGGAGAAAGTATCGATACATTACGAAACCAAGAGTTGAAAAATATTTACAAGGTGACCCATATCGATACCCTCATCAAAGGTATCGATACATGGCCAGACAAAGAGTTCAAAAATAATTACATGTTGAACCAGATCAATACCTTCAACAAAGGTATCGATATATTAAAAAAAAGAGGATCAATACATGAAGGCTAATGTATCGATACTCGAGATTGAAGAAAATTTCAAGATTAAATTTTTAAGAAACGGATCAATACCTAGACCAAATGTATTGCTACCCAATCCAAAGGTATCGATACGTGATACAAATCAAGGTAAAATTCAACGGGTAATTTAGTCTTTTCGCTTACTATTATAAATACCCACGAGAGGGGTTAACTCCTCAGTGTCTTTTTCATTCGTTCATTTCTCTCTCTAACTCTAAAACACCTTTCTTGTTCTCTCATTCAGTTTTGACCAAATCTTTCCAAATACTTGGCTTATTCTTACAATGTATGTTGTCAAGTGAGTAACCCATCCTCTCCTTAACAAATTTACCTCTTTTCGGACTAGAAACAGCAAGGAAGAAACTAGGGATCAAAGAGAAATTGGGGTTTTTTTTGTTCAAATGTTGATTTGAGGTTCCAAGTAAGCTTATAAGCTTGATTTTAATAATTTATACAAGTTGAAATCTTAGGGCTTGTTTGGTAAAGGATAATGATAGGATTTGACTATTTTAGTCCAATTCTATGTTTAGGAGTAAATTTAGGATAGGAAAAATTTTTTGGGGTCCACATAAATTTATCCTAGGCCCACATGTTTGGTAAAGAAATGATAAAATTTTTTATACCATGGCAATCCTTAGGATAACATAGGATAGGTTAAGATAATTATTTAAAGTTAAAAAATAATTTATAAATAATTTAAATTAATATTTTAAAATATTTATTTAAGAGTCATAATATTATATTATATTATTTTAAATAATTAATTATTTAATTTAATTTTTAATAATTCCAAAAAATTATATATATAATTTTATCCTATCTTGTTATATGTCAAACATAATATAATATTATATATAATCCTATCATATATTAAATTATTAATTTTATCATATCTTATCATATTCTATCCTATTTTATTCTAAATTATTAATTTTATCCTATCCTATCCTATCCTGCATACCAAATGAGCCCTTAGGGTTTATTGTTCACCCAAGAATTTCTTTGATTTCGCATAGAAAACATAAATTTGTGATAACTTAGGTTAATTTGAAATATATCAAGACAAGATGTGTTGGATTATCGGTTAGAATATGTATATGTGTTGGATATTAGTTGAAAATGGTATAATTCGTTTTAGACAAAAATGTGAGTTAGGAATACTCACTGCCATCGGATTTCATTATTGAAAATTGGATAAATGACCTCGTTAGTTAAAGCCTCATGATGTGATATGTGTCAACTAAGGGAATTAAGTCATGTTTTTCACGAGCATTGCATTTAGTGCATATAAGCTTAATTATTGGGATCGTGAAATTGATTTTTATATGCATGTGTGATATTAGGCACCAAGTAGGCATGAGGATCAGTAGTGGGAGTGGTTACCTCACCTCTCCCCCCTTTTTCCTTGTTGTAAGTAAATTTATACATACATGAATATGTAACTATATGTGTGTGATACATATATGTATACTTGTGTGTTGTACAAATCATTTTACAATTAAAATGTAAAATTTGAAATAAAATTGCTTAATGTATTTTACATGATATTGGGATGATTGTTTATTTGGTATGCTAATTGAAAATGCTTTGATATACATGCTAAAATGGTCGGGGAGACCTGATTTATTTAAATGTTTTATAATCAATTTTGAAAATGATTTGATTTGAAATATGTATGTATATTGGTAATGTGGTCAGTGGGCCGAATTATTAGTATATGACCAGTTGGCCTATTTATTTAATTGTATATACAGAGAGATAGCCTATGGACGGACCTATGAGAGGCTGCATAGGTGAGTGGAGTCGCAGTGGGACTGGTATAAGAAGGAGAGGCTATGGCAAGCCCATTATTCTGAATGCACGTGTGTGTGGTTATAGATACCTTATGGAAAGTCCTGATAGCTTAATAAGGTTATCTTGGATTTGACGGATTACGGGGACAGTCACTTATATCACCAAGTGACTACTCGGGGCCAACATCAGTGAGGCGAGCTTATTTTTATAAATGCATGCTTTACAGAAAATTAATATTTTACAAAGCATGAGAAATAATTTTCTATCTTATAAGATTTATTGCATATGGTTTTATGCATGAAACTACACACTAATGGTTACGGTTTTATTCTTGACCAAGGTAACATGTCGAGAAAAGATGACCGGCTCGATTGATTGTTTTAAACTATTTGCAGACTAATGAATATGTATATATATATATATATATATATATTTAAGTACATTGTGAAATAAATCATAATATCTGCATTTGTAAATGCGTGTGCATGTATGTATATATGTATGTACTTTATTTACTCACTGAGTATAGTTGTATACTCATTCATCACCATTTCAATTTTTAGGTTATGCGCTTTAGTACTCGTTGGGCTAGTGGTAGCTACAGAGGGCCTTCGGCACTCCGGGTAAGTTATCTTCTTGACTCACATGTGTATTAAGTTCAATTGGATAAATGTATTTGTAAGCCAAACGGTAATGTAAATTATTATGCTTGTTCAACTCAAATGAAAATTATATTTTATTTATTTAATATTCATTGTGGGTGAATTGATCACGGAGATCAGTTATTTAATGATGCTCCCATAGATGGGAGATTGGTTTATAAATTGTTTTTAGGTTTTAGAAATTGACAAGAAAGCCTTACAGGCTCTCTTGATACATTTTGAGTGTGTAGGTTGTATTATGAGGGTCTATAGCGATTGTCACAGGTTGACCCCAGGTTTGAGGTGTGACAATGTAAATAAGACTAAACTTATGTAGTATAATGTGTTAACCTTAACTTCTAGATCTGTAAGGAAAGCAACGAGTTTTTTATTTTCTTTTCTAAATTGATCTTCATCAATATTCAATCATAACCTATTAAAATTCAGAACAAAAGGATAACAAAATCCCAAAGATGTAACAAGTGGCCTATTAAAAACAAATCAAGCATGTAGCTGAAGCTTGTCCAATTTGATTCAATGGTGTATAGTCATATATATATATATATATATAAGACATGCTTGTTTAAATTTCAAAAGGAAATTGAAATTTGATAGCATCAGAAGCAAAAACTAAGAGTAGAGAAAGAAAAGAAAGGAAATTGAGGAAAAAAAAAAAGAAAAAGAAAAGAAAGATTATAGGTGGACAAAATGAAAAGTTATAGGAAATGTATTTCGAAAGTTAAGAACACATTCAAAAATTTTGTGGGTGATATAGTTATGAAATTAGAATAGTTATATTCTCGTATTTGTAATACGTATCAAATTCTGAATAGTTTTAACGGTTAATTTTTGAATCTTGTGTGTTTAGGAGTTGGTGAAGTGGTAAGAAATTCAAGAGAGCTTGAAGTTTCACGGGATTGATCAACAAGCTATGAGTGGATACTTTTAAATTGTTATATATTTTTAGTATAATAAATTATATTAGAATTGAATTTTATATGATTATTTTTGTTGACGTGTATGAATAATTTGATAGAAAATGATAATGTTAAATATTCATATCATAATTATTATTATAATTATGATTTTGAGACTCTAGCGAAGATACAAGACCACATGGTATTGTTATGATTATGAGACCCTGATGAGAATACGAGGCCGCAAAGTATGATGATAGTTATGAAAACCTAAGCGATGTTATGAAGCCATCAGGTATGATATGACTTTTTCACTTGGTCAATGGTTTTCTGCCAAAGTATGATATATTTCTTTGAGTACTTGTTTGATGTGAATTGAATAAATTTAATGTGATATATGTTTAGCATACAATTGATACTTCATTTATGTATTTGTTTAAGAAATGTCACTATTTTTTATGAAAATGTATATATATATATTTTTATAAATTATGTTCACTCATTGAGCCGTAAGCTCATTATTTTCCTATTTTTCCCCAAGTCGCGTAGCATATGTGCAGTGTACAGTTTTGACACTTGAAGTTAGGACTAGTAAACGCATATTGCATGGGTCACCCTTGAGCATGTCATGTTTATACGTATATATAGAACAGATGCATATGTGTGTGTATGTGATACATATGATGTATACACATTGTGGTGAGGCATATAACCTTGATGTGTGATAATGATGGAGGCCTGAGGCCTTTTATGTTCATTTAATAAATTATATTACTTCAGATAGTGGAAGAAGTATATAAAAGTAAGAAAGTGCAAGTATTTAGCAAGATTCACCTTAGACTTCAAGGAAGGGTAGGGGCGGGTCTTGTCAAAAGAACTCCCCACCAACCCAACGGTATTATAAAAGTAAGCTGAGCAATGCTAGATTAAAACAGCGAAAGATGGATAAAGCTAGTGAAGTCGAACTGTTGAAGGTAAAGCCACTCACTAAATCTAGGTCCTCTTTATCAACGATTTTAATATCAACAATATGACTCTGTCAATTAGAAATAGAAAAATAATCCATCATGTGTAGAATTTTTCACCATTAACCATTATTAACATGAATGATGGAAGAAGCTTGTAAGTATGTGAATTAGTTATGCTGCATTTCATGTTACCCATTTTTAATATAACAAAGTACTAATTACTTATTTTTCAGTAAAATAATTCCATTGATCCATTACAAAAACAAAACAAAACAAAACAAATTAAATTAACAATGATTATGACATAATAACTTTAAAAATTTTAAAGCAACAACAACATTACAGCAAAAAATAAATACCCAACAAGCTAAACTCAAACTCAAACACAAACACCAAGAAACCTAGAACCACCACTTGTTCCCACCAGCACCCAATAAGCCAAAAATAATAATAATAAAAAAGACAAACCCCTAGCAACAACTACTAGCATCACTACAACACTAAATAATTTGTAAATAATGTATTTGTTTCAACAAAAAATAATTTGTAATTTAAGTTATCATTCACATTTCTAACTTCGAAATCATTTTGATTCACATATTTTGCACCCGTCACAATGCTCATTTCTATTACAAATAAAAGGTAGCTCAAGTTAGTTTAAGACTAAAGTAACATGCTAAAAATTGAAATTACACAATTAGCATTACCTTAATCATATCTTTCTACATCTTCCATCAATTCTTCGATATTTATTGGCATTGGCTTAGCCCGTAACCAATCTTTAGTATAAACCAATGATTGCACAGCTTTTAGAGTTAAGCAACAATAAAATGGATCAAGAACAAGATAGGATGTACTAAAAGTCAACTCTTAAGCAATGGTGGACATGAGAATCGCCAATATATCTCTTACAATCTGAGAAAAAACCTTATACTTGAACTTATTACATTTCTACCAAGCTAAGATATAAAAATTTTTTCCACCATCTTCACAACCTTCTTTTAAGTACTTTTCCAACTTCGATTTAGGCTCTAAATCTTCTTTATCTCTTATAAATCTCATTAACTTATCTTGAATATGTATTTCATCATCATTGCCACTAACACTACCACTCACTTCCACCATACTTGAGCTTTGAGATAAATAACTTGGTGTAGAATTTTTGCAACTACCTTTATAAAACTCAAATAAATGTTGCAAGACACCCTTCAAATTTGCACATGTCTCCTAAACTTTTGCACTATTATTACCAAAAAGTCTATTGGAAAAAAACTTAACCACATACATCTTATATCTAGAATTCAATATAGCTACAATGACAACCATAATATTTATCCTATCAACATCACCATAATACTTATAGAACTTTTATTTCATTTTCAAATACATACTTCTAATGTATGAATTTATATTGTTTGCCCATTCAGCCATGCAAGTGAGGATGATAACAACATCATGAACATAACTATTAAATGTGACATATAACGATCTTGACAATTTTTTAGTAGTAGCATATAACTTTTTTAAAACTCTTACCAAAACTTTTACTTATTGCCAATTTTCTCAAGTCAAAACATTATCTTCACTCTCAAGTTCAAGTTTATAAGCGTGATCCTCATTCTCCATATCAAATGCTTTTTGAAACACAATGGCTATGTCTAACATTAGGTAAGTAGAATTTGACCTTAATTCAAACATTAAGACAAATCATACCATTAATAGTGATCCATTCTCTCTCAACATTGAATTTAAATTGTTGTGCTCTTGCCGGAGAACTTCTCACACATCTCACCGACTATGAATCCGACTAATAGAGTTTTTAATTTTCCCAAGCTCATCTTTAACAATCAAATTCAAAATATGAGCAATACATCTCATATAGAGACAGTCCCTACCAAGAACTAAGTACGAAAGTCTACCCTTCAAATATGCAATTAGCACTTCATTAGAACTAGCATTGTCTACTGCAATCTTAGACACTTTATCATCAATATCTAATTCTTGAATGCATGATTCTATCATTTTTTTCCTTTATCTTTTTCTTTGTGATTAGGCATTTCAACAAAATTCATAATTTTTTTTTGAAATTTTCAATTATTATCAATAAAATATGCAGAGACACAGATAACTAAAAGTTTGAATAGAAATTCAAATATTTGTAGTTAAAGCAATTTTTATATTCATGGATTTTAAGCATTCTCACAAACTAGTGTCTCATTCATATATACTTTCATGCAATCCCTAGCAATAGTAAAACAAGAAACAAATTTGAACTAAGGTTGTAAAGCAAGCACAAACTCCCTAAAACTTTCACGTTCTACTATCATAAAAGACAGCTCACCTTTTATAATAGCTTTAGCAAGAATCAACCAACAATACTTTTGACCAAATTTCCATGTGATAAGAGTACTATCTTTATCAGTATCACATAGATTGCTTACAAGCAACCTTTGCTTCTTATCTATATTATAAGGATACTTAGAACGTTTATCAAGATGTTTTTTCATAGCAGAAGTACCCAATTAAATTTTATACACTAACATCTGAAGGCTATCAATTCACAACAAAAGCGTGACGCACGACTGCCGCAAGGAAACCACGCCCGTCACACGGATATACAGAAAGGCTCCCAAGAGACCTAGACATGTACACATGCATATTTTAGGATTTAAAACTTTTTCAAAATTAAATACAAAGTTAATAAGTCGTACTTCTTTGATTTGTAATCCAGAACAACTAGTCAATTTCTGCACTTGCCTCCAAGCATATCTGCATATCGCGATGACGAAGATGGTTCCATTTTTTTAATGGGATTCCAAGCCTTAGATGTTAGCTTCACCAAGCTAATCTGTTGCTTTCTCTCTCTAGCTTCTTTTTCTCTTTTCTAGTTTTTGGCTCAAAACAAACACACACCAAGACCTTCCCTAAGGAATGATGCTTATTGGAAAATATGAAGAGAGGAAGAAGAAGAAGTTTTCCCTTAGTTGAAGCAATAATAACAACTTGCATTAGACTTAACACTTAAGTATTTTGTTTTTAGCAATCAAATTGCCAACTTGATTCTTTCACTGACGTACATAACCCACTTGGCTTTTCATTTTATCAAATAAACAAAAGCTATGTGTCATGAGAGAATAATATATATATATATATATTATATCTTATATATATTATTACTTTAATAATATATATTGTAATGATTAATTTAGATATTTATATATATTACTATAATATATATATAATATTATAATCATTATATAATATATTATTATTATAATTATATTAATATAATATATATTTATTATTTTATTAATACTTTAATCAATATTAAAACATTATATCTATTTACTAATATAATATCCGTAAATCATATTTACGTCATCTCATAAATAACCGAAACATTTCTCATGTATACAAATGCTTCTGCATCCTAACCAAAAAATTTATTCTTTAAAATAAAGAATCAAATTGCTATCCGATCAAAGTATCGAAATAATATCATTAACTAATTGATTATTGTATAATAGCAATTACCATCATCATCAAGTAACCGACTAATGTGTGTGACCCCCTAAGTTCATTATGAGTTGGACATGGGTAAATATGAACTCTTTTGTATCTCTTCGGTACAACTCTTTGTAGCCAAAGTTCTCAATCATCATAAGTGAACTTTAGCAAGATGTCATGACCCCCAGACACAAATGAATAAATATACCGATAAACCTATATAGTCGTATGTGCATATGCATGTAGTAAAATCCCTCTATTGTCGACTCCCAATCGAGTTCGAGTCATGGTATCGTCAAACCCCTAAGTCAATCATAGGATCAAAACCTCAATCATATACAGGTTTCATATATCTGCAAAATACCTTTTCGGATATTCATGCTTTAGCCAAAGACTTTATTCTAGTGCATGATAGTTCCACTTAGGATTTCAAGCTCCAACATCTAAGCCAGCAGATTCCATCTTGGTTATCACCTGTTCTCATACACTTAAACACATTGCCAGCAAACTTCCTTCACCAGGCATGGCTAGTCCGATGCGATATACATAAGTGAACGATATGCCTCAGTAAGGAGGGCAATTGTGACACCTTA
This sequence comes from Cedrela odorata, assembly GCA_035584115.1. Taxonomy (NCBI): domain Eukaryota; kingdom Viridiplantae; phylum Streptophyta; class Magnoliopsida; order Sapindales; family Meliaceae; genus Cedrela; species Cedrela odorata. The sequence goes on from JAXCLQ010000302.1 coordinate 13,182, forward strand.
GGTCATAGGACTAGTGGTATACTAATAAGGCTGTGTGACGTATCATTGACTATGGATAATTCCCTATGTGATTCGTCACGTTTGGTCACGTTCAGTGACACGTTCTTCAATATATTATCTATGTTTATACTCTTATGACATGAGACTCGTCACCCAACTATTAATTTATTAATATCCAATGTTAATCTTTGGTAGTATTAAACATGCCAGTCATGTAATGTTATATTCTCATATTACATTACCTCAACCGGGAACAGATTTATATGTATTTAAATCATAGACTCTATACTCATATCTACAACTTTTTGCAGATAGAATCTTGACATCATAATACATCACGGGATCTCATTCTGCATTTTATAGACAATATAAATTAGCAACTGAATATGTAAAATGATATAAAAGTCATTTTATTAATTGTAAACTAATTTACAATTAATTACATAATTATATATACATAGAATGATATCCCTGAACCATGTGACATAATTGGTTCTAAGACATATCTTCAACAACATCTTCCCACAATATTTACATTTTGTAGTGTCAGTAATACCAATATGTTGATTATTTATGCTCTCACAATGATCCCACATATCAAAAATAATTTTATGAGTTTAAGATACCTTAGAAGTAGCTTGATTATCTTCACCACCGACATCCATCTTCATAATTCACTCTTGAAAACTTTTAGAAATGTGAAAGAGATGCATTTTAAATTAATAACTCCTCAACAAACAAAAATGAAGATCATGCAAAAAAAACTAACAATTGAGTGATTTTAGTTTCAATTCTAAAAATTAAAAACTTAATATTAAAACATAAAATGAAGATCATGCATTATTGCTTTTTGTTAAAAATAGAAATTTAATAGAATGATTTATGGTCAGGTTTGAATTTTGAAAATTAAAAACAAAAAATTAAACAAATGGCATATTGTAAACAAATTGAAAATGACAAATTATAAAATATAAATAAGAATCCAACAACTCATTGTTGTGGATTCCCTATCCGAAACCTACGATTGTTTAACAGTCCGTGTGGCAAAACTTTCGAAGGATCATTAACAAATACATATATGCAAACTTAAATATTTTTAAACATTTTAAAACAAAAATCAACAAGAGTTAAGAAATTATACTCAAAACTTGATTTTCAAATTAATTACTCGTCTTCAACTAGTCTCCAAGTGTATTCACACACCGGATTAATGATGATGATTCCAGTTATGTGTTGGAAGACTTGAAACAATGTTTATTAGCTTCAATAAGCCAAGTATAATTTTTCTACACTTAAAAAAATTTCTCCTTACTAATATAGAATGTAAGAAACATATGAAACATATTTCATCTTTTTCTTTCTTCTTTCTTTTCTCTTTCTCATTTGTGTTTTGAAAGCAAAATTTCTCAAACTTTTTCAAAATGGCCATTGGAATTTTAATTCTCTGCTCCACTTGTTTTTATTTTCTTTTAACTAAGATAACACTTACACTCATTGATAGATTCCAAAATCTATTCAAAACAATTAATATAAATTAATTGATATTATTTAATATTGATCAAATTAATAAATATTATCCAATATTAATCAAATTAATAAATACTCATTGGTGGATTCCAAAATCCATCCAAAAATCAATTAATACAAATTAATTGATATTATCCAATATTAATCAAATTAATAAATACTCATTAGTGAATTCCAAAACTCATTCAAAATAAATTAATACAAATTAAATAATATTAAATAAAAGAAGATATTTTCCATATTAATGAATATCTTTAATTAATAAATTAAAGAAATGATCTTGGCCATCCATTTGGTAATGGATGGATAAGAATTCAACAAGATCTTAACACTTGGCGACATATAATCCATCTAATTGTCAAGTATTCATAAGATATCGAAAAGTAATAAATTAATAATTAAATAATTTAATAATTAATAAAACAAATATCAACTTTATTAATATCTTATATATTCGAAAATCATATTTACGATTGTTGATGTAGCAAAAATCCTTCTTTGGACCCTATGCACCAGTAACAATCTTTTTCTTTTTCACATAACTGCTTGTTTAACCTACAATCACCATGGGAAGGTAAGGGGGTGAAAAGCCGGTTATCTGGCAAAAACCCTTCGATGCTTAAGTTAGGGTTTTACTTTTTTATGTGAGAGAATAATCCAAGAGAATATAGACTCAGAGTTTCTTTATTCGTACCCGATTGTTCTTTGTTTCCTTTTATAGATGCTTGTATCTTTTAGGTTTGGTAGAATTCTTATGGAATCTGGAAATAAAAATCTCGCTACACGAGAATCACAGAGATTCCGTTAAGTAAGCATCGACTTTCAAATTTCGTGGGATCATGTACACTTTTTGTAAAGTATATCCTTCTAGGTTTAGGCTTCTTATTTTGTAAGGAACTTTACTTGTTAAGAATCCTTGTTGTAGAGTAATTCGGGAAAAATTCAGAAATGAAATGAATCCTTCTCAAATATATAATTGCAGCGAGGTCTCAGAAGCCACTATGTGAGGCATCTTTACGTACTCGAGACGAACTCAACATACCTTTGACGAATTTCGCCTGAGACCTTCGTAAAGGGGGCCTTAGGATCAATATTTGAAGTGTTAACCCAAGGCCTTTTAACTGAATAGGCCTTCATAAAGGGATCTCAGAATTAATGTTTAACATATCAGCCTGAGACCTGTGTAATCAGCTTTAAGAGATCTCGGCTTTTACAACGTAGCCTTCGTTGTATTCTGGGCAATTCTTCTTGGGCTAGGTTAAGTCTTGGGTCTCTTGAAATTTTATTTTAGGCTGATTGCATCTTAAGCTTTATATACATCTTAGGCCGTATCCCTAACAATGGTATTACAGAAATTTACCAAAATATTTTTTGAATTTATGGGTGCTAACGTGTCATTTTCGAAAAATTTATTCTTTACATTAAAGAACAAAATTGTCTTATGATCAATGTATTTGAAAATTTTAATTTTTGTCAATACAAAATATTATTAACTAACTTAATGATATTTATTATGTTCATCGTCGACTATCGATTAATGTGTGTGACCATTTGGGTTCACCGTGAACTAGACATGAGCCGATACGAACCTTTTCATATCACTTTCGTACAACTCGTTGTAACTGAAGTCTTCAATGATCATGAGTATCCTCTAGCAAGATATCATGATCCTTAGAACATAAGAAATGTAATTCCGGATAAATCCATATAGTCGCACTTACGTATAGTAAAGTCCCTCTGTTGTTAACTCCTGATTAAGTACAGGCCATGGTATTGTCAAACTCCTAACTGAATCATATGATTAGAAATTCAATTATATATAAGATCCGTGTATTCGCAAAACTCATTTTTGAAAATCGCGTACTCTGGCCATAGATTTGATTCTCGCATATAACCGTCCTACTTAGGATCTCAAGCTCAAATATTTGAGCCAATAAATCCTATATTGATCATCACCTGTTCTCATACAATAAGAACACATAGCCATAAAGCTTCTTTCACTAGGTGTGGCTAGCCCGGTGTGATATACACAAGTGAACGATGTACCTCAGTGCGGAGGGCATCCATGATACCTCGATTAATTGACTAGTGGTATACTAGTACGGTTGTGCAACGTATCATTAACTGTGGATAATCACCCATGTGATTCGTCACATTCAATAATACATTCTCAAATTTATAATCCATATTTATGCTCTTGAGATATGTGACACATCTAACATCAAATAATAATCAGTGACAGCAACAAAACATACCAGTCATGCAATGCATTGTCCCTAATGACCTCACCTCAACCGAGGACTGATTCAAATGTATCAAATATCCCTTCAGAAGTTGTAATTCTCAATCTTGTCTAGCCTTTGATAAAATTCCTAGCAAATTTGTTCTTCGAAGTCCAAGATCAAAGATATAGAATCACTCAATCTCAAATAAGTAAAGAAAGCAAAGCATTTGATTTTGACTCAAATAGTCAAATATCTCAAATTTGTTTCTTGTCTATTTTACAAGTTGGGTTGGTATGGGTCATCTCAAGTTAATTCATTGATTCAGTTTCAATTTAAAAAATTGGAGAATTAAAACTGATTAAACCTTTGTAACATTTGGAATCGAACATAAAAGAACAATTTTTGATTCTAGAACTGAACTGACCGATTCGGTTATAGTCGGTTCTAGGTTGGACTAGACTATAGCTCTGCCCTAGTTTTCTGTTGTTTGATTATAAGAATAATGTATAGTTATAGTGATATATTATTACTATAATTTTCATATCGAAATATAAGTTAGTTTGGTAAGTTGTCTTTGTTGGGCTGATATTCTCATATTTGGAAAAGACCCAATCACTTAGGCCCAAATTAAGTTAAGCCTAAATTATAAAAGGCATCTTTCTTTATTTTGTAATTAGGGTAAAAATAGAAACAAAGAAAATAAAGAAGAAGAAAAGAGGATAAGAAAAAGAAATCCGGCCAATTCTGTTAAAAAGGTCATTCCAGCTTCGTTAATAATTGGATTATCCTAAAAGTTTAACAGCTTATTTAGAACACATATAGCTACATTTTAAATAGTGAAAATCAAATTCGGAGCTATCTGTTAATAGTTATTATGTTACTATTCTGGCCACCAATTTGGTAAAATTTCTCCAATTTTCTCTCAATTTCATTGTAGAAATTGTTTATTTGTCAAGATTAGTTAGTCTTGAGATTATAGTGGATGTATGCCTCTGTTTTTAACTAAAGAGAGATTGTGTATTTCTATTATTTGATCATAGTGAAGTTTTTAATTGAACAACGGTCCCATTGTTTTTACTCCTTGCATTAGGGATATTTTCCACGTTAAAATTGCCTGCATTATTGTGATTGTGTGGTAAACGTTGTTGCTTGGGAGTATGTTAATATATTATGTATATATTTGCTCTATTTGATTGTTTCCTATTAGATTCACACAAGAGTGGGAATCGGTGGTGGTTTTTCGCAACAAAGTGGTATTAGAGCTTAGGTTATATTAACCTTGTGCCTTGTGTTGAATAATGAAAGTTAATACAAATAGAATGGTTAGTCAGAATGGGTTAAATTATCATGTATAGAAAGGAAAAATGGAAGACCTTTTATATATGAAAGATTATTTTTACTGGTGTTTAAATTTTCATCGTCAAGGATGTGGGTATATCAAACTATGGGTAGATGATAATGTATGGAACCATATCAGTAGAGAAACAAATGCACATTTTTTATGGAACAAGCTTGAAGAGTTATATGCTTCGAAGGCCAGGAACAACAAACTTTCTAATAAAGCAAATGATGAGTTTGAAGTATCAAGATGAAACTTCAATAACTAATCATTTGAATAAATTATAAGGAATTATCAATCAATTGGTTGTAATGAATATCAAATTTGAATATAAGGTGCAAGAATTATGGCTTCTAAGTACATTATTAGACCCATGGGAGACGTTTAGAACGTCTTTATCTAACTTAGCCATAGAAGGTCTTTTCACTATAGAGTTGGATAAGAATAAAGTATTTGATAAAGAAGATAGAAGAAAGTCATAGGGTTCTTCATTGTCAGATATCATAGTTGTAGAAAGTATGAGAAAGGTTAAGAGTAAAGGTTCGAAAAATAGAGATAGAAGCAAATACAAGACCAACAAATTCACTAATGATGAGTGTCATCATTGTGGTGTAAAAGGGTATATAAAGAAATATTGTCAACAGCTCAAGAGAGACAACAAGAAAGATAAGGGAAATGAAAAGATGAGTGACGATGGCGATGATGATAATAGAATTGTTATCGTTACAGATGACTTCCTTATTATGTATGATGATGATGTTGACAATTTTACAAGACATGAGACGAGTTGGGTGATTAATAGCAGAGCCCCCATTCATGCGACGCCACAAAGAGAATTCTTTATATTTTATACAATTGGTGACTTTGAAGATGCTAAGATGAGAAATGATGGCTTAACTAAAGCCATTGGCATGAGAAATGTGTGCTTGGAGACCAATAACGCACAACGTTGATTGTGAAAAATATCAAGCATATTCTTGATATTCGTTTGAATTTAATTTCTGTAGGAAAGTTTGATGATGAGGGGTTTTGTACCACCCTTAGTAATGGTCATTGGAAGCTTATTAAAGGTTATATGATTGTGGCTAGGGGTAAGAAGTGTTCTTCATTGCAATTTATGCAGGCAAAGATTTTAGACTCCATTATCAATACAATGAAAAATGAAGGTACAATTAAGTTATGACATAAAAGGCCTAGTCACATAAGTGATAAGGGTTTGATGGTTTTGGCCAAGAAGAATCTCTTTTTTGGAATGGAAAATGCATCTTTAAAGAAGTGTGTACATTGTTTGGGAGGAACCAAAGTAAGGTTGCCTAAAAAAAAACTAGGTACACTTGATCTAGTGCATTATGATGTTTATGGTCCTATAAAAACAAAAACACTTAGTAGTGCTCTTTATTTTATGATCTTTATAGATGATCATTCAAGGAAGTTGTGGGTGTACACTTTGAAGACAAAATACTAAGTGTTTGATACAAATCAAGGAACCAAACCCTTAAACACTAAAACCCTAGCCGTACATACTTAACCCATCAACACTTATACACCACAACCCAATTTGACCTAACCTTCAATTTTCCTTTAGCCCATTCGGTCAAAGCCCCATTTAAAGAACTAATTTATTCCCTTGGTTTGACTATGCTCACTTGGGTCAATGACACCTCACTTACTCGATTGCCAAATCACTTTACATGAAGTAAATCAAGAAAGAAGTTACAACAAACAAGTTCAAAGTCAATTGCAAAATTCAAAAATGCATTTATTAGGCCTTGACAATTTCTACACTAGGAAAGAAATTACAACAAGCAAGTTTAAAGTCAATTTCAAGATCCAACGATGCATTTATTAAGCCTTGACAATTTATATACTAAGAAAATATCTCTTTGACTTTGTAAATTGATGTAATATGTTTTAATGTTATTTTAATTTATACTAAACATTTATAAGAGGTCTCTAATGCATTGAAAATGGAGTTTTTCTACTAGAAATTGAATGAAAGAATTTTGGGCTTGTTTTCAAGCTTAAGCAAACATTTATCCTAAATTTCTTGTGGCCAGAATTAATGTGGTAGTCTTCTTAGTTGATGGCTTCACCTTTATGCCTTAGATCTATCTTGGCTACTTTAATTATTTTTTCCTTCAATTAATTCACAAATTTATCTTACTCAACTCCATCCAAGTTTGGATGGTTACTCACCTTGTGACATTTGTGGATTTGTTCATATCCACATCAATGTTAGATGTATTTAAACAGTTTCAAGCTTTAGTTGAGTGATAGACTAGAAAGAAGTTGAAATGCATCAAAACGGATAATAAGGGTAAGTATTTTGGACCTTTTAATGAGTATTGTAGACAATAAGGAATTCGCCCTTAAAAAAAAAAAAAAAAAACTTCTAAGACACCTTAGTTAAATGGGATAACAAAGTGAATAAATAGAACATTAGTTGAAAGGTTGAGATATTTGCTTTCATATGCACATTTGCCAAGGTTGTTTTTGAGTTAAGTTTTGAGTACTGTAGTATATATTTTGATTCTCACATCATGTGTTCATTTAATTTTAATGTCCCGGACAGAGTTTGGTTAGTAAAGAATGTATCTTATGATCATTTGCGTATCTTTGGATACAAAGTTTTTGTGCACAATCACAGAGATAAGAGTTCTAAGCTTGATATCAAGATAAGACAGTTGCGTATTTCTCTACTATAGTCAAGATGAGTTTGGCTATAGATTTTATGATCTAGTGCCGAAGAAACTTGTAAGAAGTCGACATGCGGTGTTTGTGAAAGATCAAACTGTACAAGATATTGAGTAAGACAAATGACACAATGCCTCAATATAGTAATGGTTTGAAAGACTTGGATCCAGTTCCTTCGAGACATGTGCCGGTGCAGTTTGAAGATGAAGTTCAAGATGGCTAGTTTGATACAGAGAATGTTGATACTCACACACAGAATGAGACTCATGATGACATTTATGAGCAGTTACTTGTATCAAATGTTTTACCAAATGTTCCACTCAAGAGGTTTACTAGAGACAGACAACCTTCTACATAATATTCTGCTAATGATTATGTGTTACTGACTGATGGGGGAGAGCCCGAGTGTTATGCAAAAACCATGGAAGATGAACATAAGAAAGACTGGGTTGGTGTCATACAAGATGAGATGAAGTTATTGCATGATAATCATACATTTGAGTTGGTAAAATTGTCTTTGGGTAAAAAAGTTTTGAAGAACAAGTGGGTATACACACTAAAGCATGAAGAACACACTTCACAAACCGCCATATAAAGCTAGATTGATTGTCAAGGGATTCAGTCAGAGGAAAGGTATTGATTTAGATGAAATTTTTTCTCTAGTGGTTAAGATGTCATCTATTCATGCAATTTTAGGTTTAGCAGCTAGTCTTGATTTAGAGATCGAGCAAATAGATGTAAAGACTACTTTTTTGCATAGTGATTTAGACAAAAAAAAATTATATGAAGCAACCAGAGGCTTTCAAAGTAAAAGGAAAAAAAAAGGATATTGTGTGCAAGCTGAAAAAAAACCTCTATGAAAGAGCAAGGCTATCGGAAAACAATTTCTGACCATTGTGTTTTTGGGCAGAAATTTTCTGCTGATTCTATTATATTGTTACTTTATGTTAATTACATATTGAATTTTGGTTGAAATGCTTGAAGAATTGACAAGTTAAAAAAGCAGTTGGGTAAATCCTTTGCCATGAAGGATTTAAGGCCAGCAAAATAAATTCTTGGCATTCAAATTTATCAAGATAGAGTAGTCAAAAAGTTATATATATCACAAGAGCAATACATTGAAAAAGGTACTTAAAAGATTTCATATGAATAAAGCTAAAGTGGTTAGTTCCTTTTACTACACACTTTAAGTTAAGTATTAAGCGAGTCCTACAACAAATTAGGAGAAGAAAGATATAAAGAAAGTTCCTTATGCCTCAACAGTTGGAAGTTTAATGTATACAATAGTTTGCGCGAGACCAGACATGACACATACAGTTGATGTTGTTATCAGTTTTCTATCTAATATAGGAAAATAACATTTGAGTGTAGTCAAATGGATTATAAGATATCTTCGAGGTATTTCTAATTTCAGACTTACTATCGGAAGTGGAAAACAAGTGCTTGTTAGCTATATAGATTCAGATATAACAGGAAATGTTGATATTCGAAAGTCCACTACATGTTACTTGATGACATTCTCAAGTGAGGATATATCTTGGCAATATTAATTGCAGAAATGTATTACACTTTCTACGACAGAGGCAAAATTCATCACTGCAATTGAATCATATAAAGAGTTGTAGATGAAGAAATTTTTACAAAAGCTTAGCTTCAAGCAACAGCGTTACATATTATTCTGTGATAATCATAGTGTGATTTACCTTGGTAAAAATTCTTCTTTTCATGCAAGATTAAAGCTCGTTGATGTGAGGTATCATTGATTGAGAGATGCTCTCAATCACAGTATTTTTGAACTTGAAAAAATTCACACTAACCTTAATAGTGTTGATATGCTAACGAAGATAATGCCAATGGAGAAGCTTGAAGTTTGTTGTTTGATCGCTGAGTTGGTGAATCCCTCTAAATAGCCTAAAAGAGCGAGATTTATTGAGCTAGTTTTCTTATATTTGGAGGAGATCCAATCACTTAGGCAAAAATTGGGTTAAGCCCAAATTAGGGATCTTTCTTTGTTATGCAACTAATGTAAAAATAGAAACAAAGAAAAGATGGAGGCAAAAAATAGAAGAAAAAAAAATCCCATCAGTTTTGTTAAAAATATTGTTTCTACTTTGTTTACCGTTAAATCATTCTTATATTTTAACAACTTATCCAGAACACATAGAATTATATTTTGAACAGTGGAGATTGTATTTGAAATACTCTGTCAATAATTATTGAGTTACTGTTTTGACCATCAATTTGGTGAAATTTCTCTAATTCTCTCAATTTCTTTGTAAAAAATATTAATTTGTAAAAAATATTAATTTGCTAAGATTAATTAATATTAAGATTATTCTCGATGTATACCTCTTGTTTTAACTAGAGAAAGATTGTATACTCTCATTATTTAATAATAGTGAAATATTTTAGTAGACAACAACCTTGCATTATTGTGTTTGTGTGGTGAATATTGTTGCTTGAATGTGTTAATGTTGTTGAATGCTTAACGGATTCATTGAAACACATAAATCAATTAATCACTTTTGTTTATTACTTCTGTTTCCTGGGAATTGGATTCCATTACTATTTTCATGGCTACTAGTTGTTCTTTTCATGGGAATGAAAAGATAACAAAGTAGAATGAGATAAGGTAAGCATGTTGCTTCCCTGCCCATCTCCTGCCTCGTCCACAATCATCAAATTGGTACTACAGCACAACCTTTGAAATGAGTAGGAGAGAAACTAAGCTACAGATATTTTATAAAACTTAAAAAGAACAATTTTTGTCTGCTCTCAAATTTAGGAGAATTCTCCTTGTCATCGGAAATCTTACCCACTTCTTCTGTGAGAACCACCCTAATATATGTACATTCCTGGTGAGTGAGTTAATAATACTAGGACCATATAGAGTTGATGCAATGGCAAGCACCATTATGAACAAGAATCTGAAAGAAACTTCAAAGAAAAATGACACATTAGCTATCAGAATGATTTGTACCGAACCATGGCAGCTTGTATCATTTTCCATCCACACATTCACCATTTACAGCAAAGCCACATGCCTCTTTCTATCATTTTCCATCAAATGATAGCATAGCTTTCTCAATCATTCAATGTATCTTGTAAACTAAACTAGTTGCATATGTAGTAGTACAGTTCAGAAACAATATGCTTTAAAGAAATTGATTCCAACAACCAACCTTATGCAACATTTCTAAAATTTAACAATGAAATTGAATGTCCTTCAAAGAAGTTATCACCTGCATTAAAAGGAACTCCTTCAAAAAGGAAACTGAAAACAAATCATTTTGTCTTCTTTGAAGCAAATGCCATGTGCAGTTTCCATCAACTGCTTCAAGAAAGGAAGACAAACAAATACTGGGTTCAATAATCAATAAATAGTTTATAAACTAGATATATACTATGGCCTTATTCTTCTTAAGAACAAACAAACCCCAAATTACACAAAACTTAATTAAATGAAAGAAACATTACAAAGTTGAACAGGAGCAAAAATGACAAGAAAAGCAGTTTCAAGACAATACAAAGCTGAGACACGTATAGTTACAAACCTGAACCTGTTTATCGGGTAATTCCCTTCCTAAATCAGCTAAAGATCCAACAAATTCTAATTGAAAACAAACAAGGATACTTAAAATACACCAAACCAAGAACACCCATATATAAATATCAAAGTCATCTTAAATACATCACTCAGACCTAATCCCAGTTATCAGTACTAGGCTATATCAGTGTTTTATGGAATCTATGCTCTTACTCAGCTCCTCCAGCTTCTTCATTCTCATCTTCTCACTTTCGCTCACCAGCTGTGAATACTCCGACAAAAAAAAAAAAAAAAAACATGACACCAAAGTAAAGTTAACACAAAAATTACTAAGTGTTACTCTGTTTTTCTATCTCTACTGATAACAAAACTAGAAACTAACCTCCATTAATTTGGTGATTTGCTGTACTTTTTCCTTGTTCTTTTCATTAAAAGCTTCGAGGGCTTCCTTGTATTCTCTTTCCTGTGACATATTTTAAACCCAAATTCAGTGGTCTCAATTTAAAATCTTCATAGGATTCCACAAGTAAAAGTAATTGATATATAAACATGTAAAATTCATAGGATGCATCAAATGTTGGTTTTGGTAAAGTTCCACCTTCTTCTGGCACGTATGCCCTAGAGGCTTTAATTCTTTGTTAATGGAATCGATCTTCTTACGCACCAAAGCAACTTCCTTCCTCATGGGATCTGCAAGAGCTTCAAGTTCCTGATACACATAAAATTTTGTCAATTTAAAATCAGAAACTATTGTCAATAATAACATGCACAGATTTATATAAATTGATTTGTTCATCTCTAACAATAGTTCGAGGCTGAAACCTTATATATATATATATATATATATGACTACCAAAAATCTAGCAGTAACTCTTTATTTTTATCCCCTTTTTGGATCATGGCTGGTACTAATTCTATCTTAAAAGAACATAACTTGATTCGTATTTCCCAGTTCACAAACTTTCAACAAGGCACCTTTAATCCATCTATTAATAATATTATTATTGCAGTAAACACAAAACCAGAAATCATCTGACAATAATTTTCTTTTTTTGGTTAAATTTTTATTATCTGACAAATTTAACAAAAATGTACAGTTGTTTTCTTTAAAAAAAAAAATCAACACTGTTCTCTCCATTTTTGGATAAATAAAACATCTTTATTTGGTAAATCAAAAGATTAAGCCTGAACTTCCTTGCTTAAAAAATTTTCAGTACCAAATTTCGTGTCCTATGATGTTCAGATCCCAAGTTTTAACAGATCTCTGATCATAAAATTTTCCGTTTCTTCAGAATTAATCAAAGAAAAAAAAAACAAACTTGAAAATTTATAGCACAAGTTGACAAATTTCTTCATCCAGAAAGCTTAAAATCATGAAAATGAAAAGATTTTGTTACAAACCCAGAAAAATAGAAGCAAAGTTATGGAACATACCTCACGAATCAAGGCTAATCTTTTGGTTTCCTCTTCAACACGACCCGAATGAGCTTGAACTTTGTCTCTAACCTCAAGCTTTTTCTTCTCAATCTCTTCTTCTTTGGCTCTGAAAGTAGAGAGAGCAGACCTAAACATCTCTTCATCTTCCTTAGACAAGTTGCTGTTAAAGCTAAGAATACCTGAGTTTTGCTGCAACATTAACTGGTTCAAGTTCTGGCTCTGCTGAGGCTGCTCTATAGACATCTTTCAATCTTCACAAAGAAAACCCTTCTTCCTCGATTTCCTCTCTTTAATTATCTTACTTCCTTTTTTCTCTCTCTTTCTTTTGCCTTCGCTTCGAAATGATGAGTTGTTTCTATTTCTCTTTCTTGTTGCTTCTGTTGCTGACATGTGCTTATAAAACAAGGGTTTTTGACCTGTAGCCCAAAAATACCTACCGTTTAGTTTATGATCTAACTTTCAAATGTATTAAATTTTAAATTAATTATAAAAATTTTAGATAAAAATAACCCTAACTCTTATTTATATATTTCACTAATGTAAATGGATAAAAATTTAATTTCATTATATTTTAAAGATTTAAAGCAAATTAAAAAGATCAGATAAAAGTATCAATAATTAAATTTAAAAAATTATAGTAAAAGGCATCACGGTATTGATCAGTATTTGTTTAAGTAAGTTTATCAAAAGTAAATTAAACGAATCTATATTTTAATAACAAATAATTTTATTTTACCAAAGTATGATAATTATAATTTGTGTCATCTAATTATACTTGTAAAAAACTTAGAAATGTATTTTGTATAACTTTTATGCATACATTCTACATGATACTTATTAATAGTATAATATTGATGATTTTTTTACCCAAGTATCGAGAAAGATAGTGAATAGTACATTCTTCAATGATTTTTGAAGGGTCAGGAGTGCATATCACAAAGGATGTATGAATTTCGTTAAGGGATTCAGTACTGAAATCATACATTCCTTAATGATTGGAAAGATATACAAACTTACAACAATTCTGTATCCCTCGACGAATTTCATAGAGAGAAGTATGAATATAATTTACGAATTTTATATATCTTTGCCATCATCGAGGGATGTATGATTTCATTAGTGGATCCTTCGACGAATATCATATTTTTCTCGATGATTTATCGTTATTTTATAATTTTTTCCAATCATAGAGGGATGTATAAATTTAGTACTGGATCTTTCGATGAAATTCATACTTCCTTCTATGAGTTTAATCGAGAGATCCAAAATTGATATTTCGATGAAATTCATACTTCCTTCTATGAGTTTAATCGAGAAATCCAGAATTGATATTCAGATTTTATTTCTTTCCAAATATACTAATTATATCCATTTGAAGTGAGTTAAATCAAATAAATTAAGAACAAATTTTATACATCATATAAAATATACATCATGTAGTTATATACATTAGCTAAAATTAAATAAATTAACAATTAATTTTACATAATCTAAAATGAATTATAACAACTAATTATGTACATACTCTAAAATGAATTAAATTAATTAACAAATTCATCCTACAATAATTGATTTGCTCATAGATTGAGCGTCATAATCTTCCTCAGGTGAATGCCATTAAAAGTCCCAAAATCAAATTTGCGCTGCATAGACAAATACTCGACATATTTACAAACGAAGACATCGCAATCACCCCTACGTGGTTCCTACTGCGACACCCTAGAATATAGACGAACTATTGTAAATTCAAAACTTGAGTCTGACAACTTAATCTGTGTGCATAAAATTCGGCCTCCCTCAACAACGACCGTAGTAACTCGGCCACACATTGTAGATGATCCTCCATAAAGTCGTCCTGGGTTGCAGATATGAAAAAAATCATATATGCTGATCTTCTAGCCCACTAAATCTACTGCAACAACAACCCAATACTTATGCTCTATATTGACAAGGATATACACTGTCAACATCAAATGAAGTCTTGGACCTCTCTGCAATATCTCCGGTGGACATGATCTCGCCTATGACATACCTTAGGACCTCATAACCCTAACTCAAAGTTTTCATTTGCTGCTTGTTGTGTTGGATCTTCCTTCACAGTATTTTGCTACAAATTTAGATCAAAGCCATATTTGTTTGCTTAGGTGAAAATATATAAATTTAGGATAGTCAAAAATGAAATTTAGAATAAATTAGCCATGAGAATTCATTATTAAAAATATGAAAAATGACATTAGTTAGTTAAACTTAATTAAATATATTAAAGTAAGGAATTTAGTCATATTTTATACGAAAATTGCATTTAGTGTAATTATATTGATTATTTCAATAGTATAATTTATAAATTACGCATGTGTAATATTAGGTTATGATGATTCAAGAGAAGGACTGAGTAAGCTCGAGGGTTGTTAATAAAAGTGGTTACCCTCTCTTTAGAGTAAGTAAATTGTGAATGAATTTTATTGCTTTTGAAATAATATGATATCTGAGCATGTGTTTGAAAATAATATGAAATTTGAAAATTTTGAATGTTTTATATGTTGATATCAAATTTATGAAATGATTGTTAAAAATGATATCGATGTGTGAATATTTATGAATGAAAATGATTTTATGGCTCTAGTCATTAGTTAATGGTTATTCTGATTTGGCTGACTCTCGTTTCAAACGCGGGACTTGTGAATTATTTAGAATTCTGTTTAACGTGCTACGCACATTTCTGTTATGTTTGAAATGGAAAGATTGTCTGCTTTAAGCGGAATACGTGATCACGTTCTAGATCCGGGTCACCTTGGGTGCTGGTGACATTAACTAGCTGAGTCATTCTGAAAATGTTTGAAATATGAATGAATTATTGTATTTATTGATAGTTTAACAATTCATTGATCCATTTGTGCAAATATTATTGCTTTGAAAAGAAAAGAAATATGTTTTGTATCACATCGACATTAAAAAAAAACTTGGATGATTTATTTACTGAGATTATATCTCACTCTTTATTGTAAAAATTTTATTTTTCAGAGAATAGTACGTAGAAGTTACAAAGGACGCATGCAAGATTAGTTAAGCATAGATGAAAATTTTGGTATATGTGTAATTAATAGAGTAATTATAAGTTTGAGAACTAGTTATATAAATAACTCTTTGTACGTGTAATAAATTTAAAAATTGTAGACATTTAAGAATCATGTAATAGTAATACTCTTTGTATGAAATAATATAGCATTCTGCAATAATGATTGATTGAATAAGTATGAGAATGGGGTGTTGCATTTAATGTCCTATTTTATGATTATTTCATAAAGATATTAAGGTGTTTAAATTATGGATATAGCTCTTGGGGCATTGATATGTATTTATACGCTTTGTTTATAAAGTTGATATAATGGTGATGTGGCATTGAGTTGGCAAAATGTATAAATGTATGATATATTGTATACATTTGATATTTTTATGGTTAAAACGTGTAGCCTATGGTGGATATTAAGGGATATAGGTGAGTGAATGGTTATGGTTTGGAATAATCATTTGAACTTAATGATGGAATGCATGTGATAAAAAATTTGATTTAATTCTTGAAATTTCGTTGATCATTGCTTTATAAAATGGTGTCTATGTTGAATATGGTGACATGTTTTTAGAAATGTCGATAATTTATTGCAAGATGTGACGTTATGAGTTATGATTCGGATTGTAATCGCCACTTTGTAAATTTGTGATTATTAGAAATATTGAAGCGGTTGTCGCGAAAGTCGACAATGTGTTAGAATATGGCGAACTCATGGATTGTGAATGGGTTATGACATAGAATCGATGTTTTATTTTCTTTAAAATATCGATGGGTCATACCGTTAAAAATGTAAATATTTTCAATGTTGAAAATATAAATATTTCGACGATTGGGTTGAGATATTTGGTTATTACACAAATGTGATGTATAGGGAGATTGTAGAATTAAGAGTTATAAAATGGTAAGAGTGTCGTGGATGTGTTGGATTGCTGTTAACCTATGATTCATGATTTAGGCCATATTATTTTGAGAAAGGATGCTAAGATGGTTCATGAAACATATATAAATAATTTATTTCGATAAGTTAAAATGTGAATGTAAAATTGTTAATCAAATTGAATGTTGAAATATATGTAGTAAAGAGTAAATTAAATGCTATAACTTCACTTGGTCATTGGTTTCTTAGATGCTAAAATTGTTACGGTTATGTGAAACCATTTTTAGGTATATCGACAGTAAGTCAAAATATTATGAATTTATGGAAGGCAATTTGGGCTAGGATATGAGAGAAAGAGAAATTGGGATTAATTGTTGATTTTGTAAGTGTGATTCATGTATTTGATATATTCAAGAAAAATTATAATATTGCTATTCGATATGACTTATGTATTCTTAAGTTGGGCTATCTCTATTGACCATGTGCACATGTATAATTGTTGACTCGGAACTAAGGGGATGGTAATACGTAACACCTTTGGGTTTCCCTGCCTCAGATGTTATATTCTTGAGAGCAATGACGGTAACTTGGGGGACGGCAATACGTAACGCCCTTAAATACCAGAGAAATTCTATGAAAGTACTTATAGTAATGAAGTTGATGTTGTTATTGCAGAAAAATATTATATGTAATGAAAATTTTAATTTTATAATCTTATAATTTCACATGATTTAATTACAAAAAGTTTCGAGTATAATACTGATTATATATTCTGAGTTTAATTCATTTATAGAAAAATTTAATTTTATGATTTGAATACTTTATTATATTAGCATTCACTCACTAAGTCTTTTAGACTCACCTCTCTCTACTCTCCAGTTTTGCAATAACTTATATTTAGCGAGCTATTTCAGCATCTTGAAAACACAAGCTGAGGAAAGGGTCCATAATGGAGTCACTAGGGTTATTGGATTTATGTCATGTACATTGTTGTATGTCTCATTATGTCACATGACGTTCAGTTTGACGTCAAGTGTTATATTTATGAATATGGTCAGTCGATTGTATATTTAATACATTATTTATTGTAAAGTAAGTACTTGTGCTATATATTGTATCAATGGAGGCACATCGCCCCTTAAGCTGCATGATTATGTATTATAAGATGTATTGTGTATGCATGTTTTGCATTGGCATTCAGATAGTATGTGTAAGGCTTAGGGTGATAGTGGATTCTATCACTTGCCAGAAACATCTCCAGATTTGGGGATGTTACAATAATAGTAGAGAATAGAATGTCAGCCCTCTTTCTCTTCATTTAAACCATTTTTTAGTCTCTTTCTCTTTTCTTGTTATTGTAGGAGTTTATTTCCTATTGAAATTTTCTTTCAATGGGAGATTAATGTATAATTTGTTTAGACTTTACTAGGCCATGTTTATCTTTATCTCTTTAAAGAAGATCATAAGTTTAGTTCTTTAAGGACTCTAGCTGGACCATAAGTCTTGCACAGAATTAGGCTAACTATAAGTATTTCGAGCTAATGAGGTCTTCCGAACTACCATATGTATTTTTATAAGGACAATCACACATTTTTTGTTGAGAACTTCTTGCATTCTCTTGTTATAGCTGATAAAGGTCTTTAATGCTGAAGTGGAGTTCTTCTGCTAACATGAAACCTATTGGATTGGTAGCCAAGTTATAGGCTTAATAGAAGTACCCCAATTTCTTGTAACAGCGAGTCTTAACTATGGTACTAAAAACTATAGCAAGTTTTTGAGTTTCCTCTCTTCATCACTTTTGTTCTCAGATTAGGTCTTGCTTTCATTTTGTAGCCTTAGTTCCCTATTTTAAGCTATCGGTTCTAAAAGGTCATGTCGGTTCAGAACATAGTCATTTGAAATTTGAAAAAAAGCAAAAATGATGGTGACATTATAGGTTTTTTGTCCTTTGGGAGTTACAAGTTGTGGTCAGGTTATCTAGTCTTTTAGAATTACCTAAACCATCTTAGATATGAGTGTTTTAATTTATTTGCTTTAACTTTACGAAATATAAATATAATCTTTGGTTACTTTCTCGACTCAATTGGTCGGTCTCATTTCTTATGGGTAGCTTTAAGATGTCTAATGTTGGTTCTGACTCTCAGAGTTTTTTTAAGCAGTCATATGTCCTTAGATGTCTAACCAACATGTAGGATCTTCGTCCTTTACTTCTAATGAGAAATGAAACTAAATGTTCCCCTAAGAGAAAGAGAGGAGCATCAAAGTATTGACCTTAGTGTCATACAAGCTCATATTTTAATGATAATAAAATATGTCAATTCAATCAAGAAAATGAAGAAGGAAGCATCAAGAACTCAAGTTAAAGAATCAGGATACAAGTTAAATGTATTTATTATTAAATCTTAAAAAATATGCTTGTATATGTGTAATTGTTGTAAGTTTATAAGCTCATTTGATTTTTGCAAAAAATAATTTTAATACTTACAAAATACACTAAAAGACATTTTTTAAACCTAAGATATAGACTTAATCATATTTTTCAAATTTGAAAAATAGACTAAATTGCAAGATTTTCAAAAGTTAAAAACCATGGCAAAAATGAGGAACCTACCTATCGATTCCTCAAACTAGTCTATCGATTTGAACCATTCAACTAGTCTACTGGTTATTGGATATTTTTTACCATTACTCAAATTTTGCAGAATTAATCAACCAGTTCGAGGAAAAGGTCGACTGTTTGCATTCAAAATTTGAATTTTTATGAGTTTAACAGTTAGTTTTGAACCCTAACTGTAAATGCTAGTCTTACATTTATGCATAAATTGTTTTGAACATTTTCTCTGAAAATCTAAGTGCTTACAAACATCTTTCAAATTTTAAAATCAAATCTTAAGCTTACAAAGTGCTACAAACACATTTTATACATCTAGATCTTTCATTTGTAATCTTCTCTCTTATTGGAGAGTTATTTGAAAGTGTAATCTATTTTCTACATCTGTAAAAGAGTTAAAGAAGTGATATTTCACTTGGGTATTTTAAGATTAAGTGATTTGGCAGTGAAGTCACTTGTAAGGTTTTAAGAGATGTCAAAAATCATTTATTGTAAATTGAGTCTTGGGGTTTCAAGGCTTATTCTTTACTTAGGTAAAGTAAGGTTAAGTGATTGAGAGAAAATCACTTGTAAGGTTTGTAGGAGTTCCAAATGTAACGTTTGCAGTATTTCAATCGTATAATTTAGTATTATTCGTTTTATTTAAAATTTCATGTAGTTTAAAGTTCCTATTTATAATTAGATTTTTGGGTTCAAAATAATGTTTGGATTAATAATTTTTAAATTGTGAGAAATGGGTTGTAAGCTAAATTATGAATGAGCTTTAGGCTTGCAAGTGGTTTGGTCATGGATTTGTTTTAGACTTATATGTATAATGTAAGCCTATGAGTTGTTTAAGCCATCCATTTGCCTTTAATCTCTACTTTACATTTGTCTAAAGTGTTGGCATCATTTTGGTTAAGTGTTTAGTTTATGATATAGATTAATTTGAGCCAAGTAAAGTGAAAAATAGGTGGCATGAATTTAGTACATTGGATTGGTTAGATATGATTAAAACCATCTATTATTGTGATTAATTAAGAAATTAGGATAATTAGGATTTTTCAAATTCAAAAAGAGAAGACAAAACATGAGGGAAGAAGGAAAAGAAGAAGAACACGTGAAGGAAGAAATAAGAAAAAAAAAGAAAAGGAAAAGAAAGAAAAATGAAATTAGTAAGTTTTTCTAATTACCCTCGTTTGGTATTTTATTCTGTGTTTGATATGTAACACCCCTATATCAGGAGATGCTACCGGCAAGTGACGGGGTCCACTGTCACCCTAAACCTCTCTCTTTCTGTATGTATAAATACGCATATTGTTTCTCAAATAAGAAACAATATCAAACAAATGCATAAACTACATAAAGGCGATAAGCCCATTAATAAAATACATGACATTTTCAATTTATTACATTATTGCCCAATGAAACAAATGATGCAATCTATATATATCTTTGTGACATATTAATGTCTGAACCATGCATGACTCCCGGATGTATGACGGACCCATGTGCCCTAATGACTGCAGTATACACCCTTGTTCTTTACCTGTGTCTCCAAGGTACCTAAATCTATTTTTTTTTCTTTCCAACTACCTGTCTATCATATAAAACTGAAAAATATGAGAAGGGTGAGTCCTAAGTACCCAGTGAGTGAATTAAATTTTTTTTAAAAAAAATATGAATCAGTAGTAAGAGTATAGAATTTAAAATATAACATTGCACATTTATTTAAAAAAACATTCACTTAATCAATAAAGTAGAATAAAATGATTTCATGTATAAAATAAGTGGATGAACATATAAAATCTCTAAGCTTGCTAGAAAACTATCTCCCGAAATATTCACCAGTGTACTACTGGCGAACACTTCGACACTTGCTAACGAGTTATTTTACATCAGTACATAAAATCATTTAGCCCACACATTAGCGTTAGCTTGGATAAGTGCATGCGATGCCAAACATCGACTCATCCAGCCGTAATCTCTCCTTTGCCACCTACCAGGTGACAACGGCAAAAATGATAACCTGTCTCTTACCCCTTTTTCGAGTAATGGTGAAAATACTTATGCATAGACGCGCTCAAACTGAGCATTTATACCCAAAATCTCAAAACATGAAATCCTCACACAACATTCATCATATACCTGAAATGTCATCACAAATAATTTTTATCACACGTCAATAGAAAGATTATTTTAGTTCAACTCATCTATCCACAAAACAAGTCCACTCATATCTAACACACGTTTTAAAATTTTACTCTTACTCCAATATATTAAGTTTAGGCATATAAAATATTCATAAACATTGAGTTTATATCGTAGCTTAACAATTCAAGTTTAATCTCTAAAACATGTGCATTTCAAACTCTTTGTTCAAACCATATTTGAAAGATATGAAATGAAATATTCATTCAAATTGACTTTCAAAATTTTCGTATCTAATAATTTAATTTAACAATATTTAGCAAAATGAAATAAAATGTCACCAAATTCATATTTTTCCAAATATTCATATTTCAAACATTTTTCATATATAAAACTTTGAAAAATAAAATATTTACTCACCGATTTGCTCTTAATCGTTTTCAACTCACAGCATCGTTGATAGTTAACTGGGTCGACTATCTATAGATACATGTCTTCCCATTAAAACTCATAATCTCATGTATTTACCATATTAACAAATAAATAAATCATATTGGACAATAATCCTCAGTGAGAAGTCAAAATGTTTTGAACTTCTGTTACCTAGTTTAGAAAATCACAATTTTCATCATATTTATTCTAAGCAGCATCTATCTACGACAGAAGTGACTTCATCTTTTTGCTGGGATCAATCGACAAAATTTTAAGTTGAATTCTTAATATGTTCTTTCCTTATAAATCTAGTTTACGTAAATTTTTACGGTGTTTCATTTGGACTTTTATATCCTAACTTATACTTAATTGAACGAACACTGTTCCAACCAAATTTTGAAACAGGACAGTGAGTTTTTGAATTTTTTGGAAATTTGTTTCGTGATGGAAAAATCTAATTATTGACTATGTTATTCTTTGTTATGTCTAGCTTTCGTATCCCTTTACAAATCCTCATTCTGATTCTTAATATGTGAGTTATAATAAATTTACTACACACTGCGTAGACACTCGATAGTGTACAGTGCCAAAACAAGGCGACTAACTTCCGAACTTTGCTAGGACTTCATCCTTACATTAAATAAACTAATTTTTGGATATGTTGTCACCTTATATGTCTAGTTTATGCAAAATTTTATGGTGCTAAAAACTGATGTTGGGAATATTATTTCATTTTAGGTTTTCTATACGCTGCTCAGCATTTTCGATAAAACAAAATGCCGTACAGGGTAGCCACATTCCTAAAATTTCTGGGAACACATCTTATCACGAAAAATTCTAAATTTTCACTATATTACTCTCAATTATGTCTAATTTCTCTAAACTTTTATGGTTCATTGTTTGGAGGTCTATATTTTGTTTTATGAACAAATTACTGACCCTTGGTTAAAAATTCCAGCAAACCAAAAACTGCTCCTGCCTTATTTTTTTTTCCACCCTCATGTCCTAGCCATTTTTTAGTTTTCAAAACTATACGTATTAACACTTAAATTTTATATTCCTTATGCAGAAGACACAAACATGGCCGTATTTAAACATTTGCATTTCCCACAATATTATCATTTTACCAACCTATCATGCATGTTTTTCATTCCATTTCACCATATTTTTGCACTCAAAGCATAGCTATTTACACCTAAATCATTCACTGCCCTATAGCTTATCCAATTAAATCACCATTGCCCTGCATCATTAGTATCTTAATTACACAATCTTTCATACATAAAATAAAATCAAACACTCCCAACACTACCATATGGGAGCATGCTTACTGCCGTTTATGCATATATACACATATCATTCACTATCTATAATTTTTAAAGTTCATCAACTATATCTTTCATACATACCTTACACACACATCATTACATGCCAATTTCACATCATTTTAACATTAACACACTACCAACAATATAAATCATGTACTGTCCATAGCCTTTTCATAATTAACACCTCAAATATTATACCAATTCAACACAAAATCAACACTCTTTTACACAGCAACAAGCCACACCACACTATTTCCACATGAAATCCATAACAAACTCATCACCATTTCATTCAAAATTTCCAACATTTAAAACAAGGGTAGAAGTTCCAAACCTTGCTAGAAAATCAGTTTTCTCCACTTTTCTTCTCTTTTTCTCTCTTTCTCTATGCTTTCTTCTTCTTTTTCAACCTCCCTATGCTCGAATTTCTTTTTCCTTGCTCAGCTTTCTTGTTTTCTTGTTTCTCTCTCAACTTTTTTTTCTTGTTTTATGTCCAAAAACTAACAACCCCCTTCATCTCTTGTTGATTTTGTCTTCCTCTTGCTCGAAAATTCGTTCTTCTCATCTCCTTTGATCAGTAAAAAAACAAACTCTCTCTCTATGGTTTCTTCCTTATTCCGCTTCTTTCCCGTTTATTTTTCTTTCTCTTTTAGTCTCTTTTCCTTTGTCTAGCTTTTTCTAGATAAGTAAAGAAATATCTAGATAAATAAAGAGAATTCTAGAACAAAAAGAAAGAAAAATAAGCAAGATTTATATATATATATAAATTATATTTTGGCTTAATAATCAATAATATTGGGCTTTAATTTAACTTAACAATAATTGAATTTTGGGTTTTTATTTTTGAGTTTAAATTTTACACTTAAATTTTGGGATTAATATATATATATATATATTTACTATTCTTGGCCCAAAATTAAATAACATTATTAAATTAAATTTTCAAGACTTATTTTTTTCATGTAACTTTCCTACAGCACCAACACCTAATGAAATTAATGTCTTATCAATATATCAAAAATCTTGGGAATATTAATAATAATCACATACTTTGGTATATATTATATTTTATGCCTCAATTTCAGGTTAACTATACATAAGTAACCTCGATTAATTTTTTTTTTCACAGCCTATGTCGAAACCTTGTCATTAATGAAAGATTTAATAAATTTAATTTATATCGAAATTGCAGGTTCTGCAATTCTATCCCCCTTAAAATTGATTCGTCCTCGAATCAAAACAACCAATGACACAAGGGTCTAAATTGTGTGATTCATCATGCAAATTTGTATACCTTAATTCCATTCTTCAAATGATCTGAAATGGTGTGATAAAGATCCCTTACTAAACTCATAAAACTATACCAAATTAAGAATAAAATAAGGATTCCAAGCTTTATCAATAGAATCACATTTCATCTGTTCCATAACCTAGAAACAATTTTCCTTGGAGGCTTTATTCTTCCATTTAGATTTAATAGTACTATTCAAATGAACCCAATTTTAGATTTTATTTACCTGATTGTTTGCCTGACTGCTAACACATGATCCATTCATCTCTTGAAAAGTGATTTATGTTATAACATATTCTATGTAACCTTTCTTGATTTTTGTCTATTCCACCTTACTACAGTTGATTATTCATCTACTAGTTCTATGCAATATACCTTACATTCTTAGGCTTAAAACAATTATTTTACACACATTATCCAGCATTTGAACCTTGAACTTAACATGCCTCATCATATACCTCATAACTTAGATTTATTAAGCTTATATATGCAATTTACCAACTTATCGCAATTTTACTTAGTCCACAAATCTCTTTTCTCATTCCTTATCTATCTATACTATTGATTCTTCCTACATCACTATTTTTCTATTCATCTACGCATGTGTCATTTACCCAAAATCAAACTATTCTGAATAAAGTAACTCTACTCATAAATGGGTTCTTTCGTTAAGTTTTTCTATCATCCAAATTGAGCTATAAAACTCTGAATAGATGTGATCATTCTTATTTTCTTCTCTAAATCTTAACTCACAATTCAGCCTTCATTCTTTCCTTCTCCAATCAACTTTCCATATTTTTAGCTCACGTACCTCAAACCACATTCTCTTACTTATCTTTAGCTTCTTAGCATAACAACTACTCAAGCTTCTAAGTTTAAAAAATTCAAGTAATGCTTGAACTTTGACTCCAATACTACTTTAATAAGCATATCTATTGGATTCTTTTCTATTGAAACTTTCAATGTCTTAACCACTCATTTGGACAATATATCCTTAATGAAATATAGCATGACATTAATGTGCTTTGTTCTTTCGTGAAGCACTTAATGTTTAGCTAATTGAATTGCATTTTGGCTTCCATAATAGATTACCACACACTCTTAATTTATTCCAAGCTCTACAATAATGCGTTTTAGCCAAATTGCTTCCTTGACTGACTTCGTTTCTGCATTGTACTCTGCCTTAGTTGTTGACCATGAAATAGCAGATTGAAGAGATGCTTTCTAAATCACATTACAATCACATAAAGTAAACACAAATCCAAACAATAACCTTCTCTAGTCGCAATTTGCTGCAAAATCAGAATCTACCCATCTATTGATGTATCCTTTATTAAAACTTCTTATATTGTAAATGAGACAATAACTCAAGCTCCCTTCAATATACATGATGATCCACTATAATGTTTCCCAATGAGGCTTACTTGGTTTCCTCGTAAACCTACTAACCTCATTAATTAAGTGTGTCCAATCAGGTCTTGTATATACCATGGCATACATGAGACACCTAATCAAGCTTGTATATGGTCTTGTTGACATTATCTCTATTTCAACTTATGTTTCGGGTGATTGTTCAATTGACAGCTTGGAATGTGCTGCAAATAAAACACTCACAGCCTTAGCATCCATGTTTCTAAACTTTTCAAATACTTTCCTCGAGTATTGTGCTTGAGAAAGTTTAATTATCTTCTTACTTATGTCTCTTGAAATCTCAATCCCAAAGATCCTTTTTGCTAAACTTAACACTGAAGTCTTCTTTTCATCTTTACTTGCAATCAATATGTCATCTACCTTCTTACCTTATCTAATACCAAGTTATAACAATGCTTCTAAGTTGTTCTTGATTAGTTTAAGCTTCATCAGGTTTATATCGTAGTTGTGCCTGTTATTAACCTACAAGCTCCACCTCAAACTAAATATCTCTTGTATTTGTTTCCAATGAAACTTGTATTGTCATCCTTTCTCTCTATCCAGGACAAACTCAGCTCTATCTCTCTTCTTTGCCTTTGTAAGAGATGTAGCTGACCTCTTGCCTAACTCTACATTTTTCGATACATCATCAGCTTTGAGTCTATATTGAAATGGCTTTATATCTTAATGAAATAATCATGAACTAAGGTAGTAACCACTCCCAATCATTTTATGCAAACTCGGCCTACTGAAAATCGAAACTAGTCCGATTTTTGCCAAGATTCAAGTTTAATCAAATCAACACATCATCTTTGAATATACATCAAAATGACATTTAATATCTATTAGAAAGTAAATAAGGTTACATAATCTCTTAAATCATTCCTATACTATATAAGACAAAACACCAGACGAGGAATAAGGATATCAAAAAGGTAGCCCCTTGTATAAGAGTATCCTAGATATACTGCATACACAAGACATTAACACTCTTCCACTGCAATCACCGACCTCTAAACCTGCTCTGATACCACTCTATAACACTCCCATATCCGTAGATGCAACCGGCAGGTGACGGGGTCCACCGTCACCCTAAGCCTCTCTCTCTATATGTATAAATGCGAATATTGTTTTTCAAATCATAAACAATATCAAACATAATGCATAAACCACATAAGGGCGATAACCCATTAATGAAATACATGACAGTTTCAATGTATTACAATATTTTGCCAAATGAAACAAATGATGCAATTTATATATATCTTTGTGACATATTAATTTCTTAACTATGCATGACTCTCGAATGCATGACGGACCCATGTGTCCTAGTGACTGCAGTATGTACCCCTTGTTTTTTACCTGTGTCTCCAAGGTACTGAAATCTGTTTTATTTTTTCTTTCCAACTACTTATCTATCCTGCGAAACTGAAAGGTGAGAGGAGTGATTCCTAAGGACCCATTAAGTAGATTAAAATTTTAAAAAAGAAAATGTATGTAAGGAGTAAAAGCATAGAATTTAAAATATAACATTCTACATTTATTTAATAAACATTCACTTAATCAATGTAGCAGAATAAAATGATTTCATGCATAAAATATGTGGATGAACAAATAAATTCTCAAGGCTTGCTAGGAAATTATCCCCCAAGATATTCACCAGCGCGCTGCTGGCAGATACTTGGAGACCCGCTAACGAGTTATTTTACATCAGTACATAAAATCATTTAGCCCACATGTTAGCATTAGCCTGGATAAGTGGATCCGATGTCAAACATCGACTCATCCAGCCGTAACCTCTTCTTTGCCACATACTAGGTGACAAGGGAGAAAATGGTAACCTCTTCTTTAAATGCTGCTAGTGCATTGGTCAATCCAAATGGCATTACTAGAAACTCATAACGCCCATATCTCGTTCTGAAGGCGGTCTTATAAATATCGTTCTCACGAATTCTTAACTAATAATACCCAAATCTCAAATCAATCTTAGAAAATAAGTCGCTCCTTACAACTAATTAAAAAGATCATCAATATAGGGCAACGAGTACCTATTCTTAATGGTCACCTAGTTTAACTGACAGTAATCAATGCACAATCTCAAAGTACCGTCTTTCTTCCTTACAAACAAAAAAGGTGCACCCCAAGAAGAAAAACTAGGTCTAATGAAACCCTTAACAATCAATTCTTGTAACTAAACCTTAAGCTCTTTGAGCTCTACTGGCACCATACGATATGAAGGCATAAAGATTGGGTTAGCTTCAGGCATAAAATCTATGCCAAAGTCAAACTCTCATTCCAGAGGTATTTTAAGTAACTCATCCGAAAATTTCTAAAAACTCATTTACAACAGGGGTATACTCTAGTTATTTCTCCTTAACTAACATATCCATTACATGTGCCAGGAATGTCTCACAACCTTTCTGCAATAATCATTTTGCTTCCAAAGCCGAAATTACATAATAAGAAACCACATTGCGCTCACCGACCCAAACCATTTTAGGTTCACCAGGCTTTCAGAAAGTTACTTGCTTGGTAAAGCAATCCACTGAAGCTCTATGCTGCGATAACCAATCCATTCTCAAAATGGCATCAAAATCCTGAATCTTTAGTGGAATGAGATTTGCCTCTTAAGTAGTCTCTCCCACTTTCACTTCACATTGTCTAAACACAGTCTTTCTAAGCAATCTTTGCCCTAATGGTGTACGCACTACTAATTCTTGGTCTAAATGACTTTACTCTCAATCGGCATGATGTGCAAATGATGTACTTATGAAAGATCTATTAGATCTATGGTTTATAAGAATATATGCAGGCTAACCAAAGATTAACATTATACTTGTGATCATATCTAGATTAACTTGTGTCTGTTCTTGGTTCAAAGTAAACACTATGGTCTGAACCCTAGGTTGGTTCCTCAGTGCACCCTGAGTTGATGAAGTATTACCAAACTCGGATCTCTTGTTAAGTGGAACAGAAGTCTGAGCTAGAAGTCGCTTCTAAGGAAATGCAGGATGCTGACCCTAAGCAAAAGGTCTAGTCAACTCAGGTCTTCCCAAACTTAGGCAATTTTTCTTAATATGACCAGTCTATCCACAATGAAAACATGTCAGTGGAGAGCTACAAGGCCACTATGATGCTTCTTACAATTAGGGCATCTACTAGCTCTCTGTGTCTACTGAGAACCTGAAGCAAACCTTGAAGCGATAGATCCCAGTCTAAATCCCCTAAACTCATGTAGAGAGAAAGGAGGATTACTAGCAGGACTAGGCACAGAAGCACAGCTAGATGAACCACTGCTGCGGCTCTTCTTTAATGACTAACTTATCGAAATGTTCAGATTCTTTCTCTTTCAAAAGCCAACTCTTGCCCTTTTTTCCCTTATCAGTTTTTCTGCCCAAAGTGCTAACTATACTATCTCTCAATAATTCTTAGTACCAGTCATTAGCATTCATTCTCTAATGTTCAAGTTTAATCTTACCTCAAACTTAGTACAAAGAGTTTTCTCATTGGCAAACTCGGGAACAAACTTTATCGACTCTCTCAATTGAGTTTATATTCCATCACTGTCCTGCCCATCTATTTCATATTCAAGAACTCTTGTTTCTTCTGGTTTCTATGATAATAAGTAAAATATTGATTCTGAAACTTTATCAGAAAATCAGCCTAAGTTAATTGCGTCCCAGATATGGCTAACATGTTCTGCCACCAAGTAGCAGCACTATCCTGCAACAATTGTACAACTACTTTCAACTTATACTTATTTGCAATACCCGTGTCTTGTAGATTCTGTTGTACTAGTCTCGTCCATCTACTTGCCACAACTACATTGAAAGTTCTTGAAAAAGATTCACACCCCAATTGTCTTGTTTCCTTACTTAACTTGGAAAACTTGTATATTGGTCTAGAAGATTCTGCAGGGCCTGTAGGAACTGTTGGCATTGGAGGTGCCATTATCGATTCATTGGGTGGGTGAGCTAAGGGAACTTGCTTAGGCTGAGCTGAAGTTTGGTTCTGGGCTTTCAAGTATGCCATAAAAGCTGTCCACATCTCCGATAGCACATTTGCTAGCATTTCCATCCCAAGCTATAGAAATGGAGCTGCTTGTTCGGGTTGAGAAAACTGTGGTATGTGTGAAGAATCTGCCGGCTTCTCTTCGAGTAACAGTACCCTACGGGGTCTAACCCTTCCTCTTCCCATACGTGGAGACATATTTCTACAAAACGAAATGAAATTCAATCATATATGCTTTATAACAGCATATACTTATCTACGACTTAACTCACTTAATATCTACTAGATAATTTGAAAAATCAACTCATTCTCAAAATATTTAAAAGCACCTTTCAAAACCAAGGGCTTTGATACCAACAAAATTGTCACTCCTCGAACATGGGGTCCACCCGTGATAATCACCACAGACCCTTATGATACACTTTATGCACCTAGAATATATCAAGAAAGTTTGTAAGGCTTTCCTATCAATTACCAAAACTTGAAAATAATTCATATTTAGAAATTTCCATCTATGGGAGCATTATCAAAGGATTGATCTCTGTGATCAATTCATCCACGACAAATATTAATTAATAAAATAATACTATTGAAAACATTTTCCAGTTAGGTTGAACAAAACAATAAATATTTACATAACCATTTAAATTCATAACCATTTAAATTACAAACCCATTTCAATTTCCAAAGAAAATATATCTGAATAAATACATATGTCCAAGAAAATACATATATCCAATGTCCCTAAATTACATGTGTGCGTCAAAAAAGAAAACCTATCTAGAGCGTCGTAGGCTCTCTACCGCTACCGCAAGCCCAACGACGACTAACGCGCATAAACTGAAAGCTATAATTGTGAGGGGTGAGTATACGAATATACTTAGTGAGTAAATAAAGTACATACTTATATACATACATGTACATTCAATTCCAAAATCATGATATTGGGATATTTCTCCGAATTATACTTAAAATATATATATTTATATGTTCCTTAAATCAAATTATCATAAAACAATTTAAAGATTGTCTGCATATAGTTTAACATAAATAAACTGGGTTGGCTATACTTTCTCTATTGCTACCGTGGCCGAGTCTTTTCATGCATAAAACCATATGTATATGAAATAAATTATTATAAAGCAGAAATTGTTTCTTATGCATTGTAAAATCATTTATTTTATATGAAACATGCTCTTATAAAATTAACCGCTCATCTCACTGATATTGGCCTTGAATAATTACTTGGTGATACGAGTGACTTTATTCGAAATCTGTTAAATCTATGAGATCCCTATCAAGCCGCTAAGACTTTCCATAGAGTCTCCATAACAACACATACGTGCATGGCACACAGTGGACTTGTTATAGCCTTTCCCTCTTATACTATCCCCACTATGGCTCCACTCACCTATGCAGTCTCTCATTAGGTCCGTCCATAAGCTACCTCCTTGTATATATAGTTAATAAATAGGCCCACTGGCCATATACAAATATCCGGCCTTGCCGGCCTCATCACCAAAATATATGCATATTTCAAATTAAATCATTTTCAACAATGATTATAAATCAGTTCAATAAATTTGACTTCCCCGGCCATTATAACATGTATGTCAAACACATTTACAACAGCAGACTAAATAAATCAATACATCCTAATATTAATTTATAACACATGAAACATATTCATTTCAAATTTCATTTTAAATCAGAAAGCAACTTGTTTGACCACACAAGTAATACATATATGTATAACACACAAATATATTTACATAATTCATGCATGTATAAATTTACTCACTGCAAGAGGAGGGTAATCACTCCCACTACGTGTCCTCACGCCTACTCAATACTTCACTCGGGTTCTCGGAACCTAGTACCACACATGCATATATTTATAAATTTCAAATTTCAAATAATTAAACTTAAACACATTGAATGCAATTATTCGTGAGAAACATGAATAAATTCCTTTAGTTGACACTTGACATATATCTCAAGGTTTAACTAAATAAGGCCATTTATTCGATTTCCAACAACAAAATTCCATGGCCAACTTATTCCAAATTCGTATTTTCATCTAAGACGAATGTATATATTCTAAACATCATTTCATGCATATTTGTCATTATATACTTCCTATTTTCACAAATCTATACAATTATATATTTCCTATGCGAAAATAAATGAAAATTATAAGTGAATAGTAGCCTTAAAATTTCAATATATAAATAGACTTACCTATAAATTGATGAAGCGTTTAAAAACCTTAAATTGTCGTTTAATTAGAAAAGTCCCAATTTTTTTACTTCAAAACCCTAATTTCTTCCTTACTGATTCTTGCAATTTCTAGCCCAAATTTGGTACCAAATCGTAAAGGAGAAGATGAGTAATCATTTAAAAACTAAATTTAAATGAAAACATTGAAGGGTTTGCTGAGATTTAAGGAATACCGCGAAAGATGGAGTGAGAATGAGTTTTAAAGTGAGAGAGGATGAACGAAAAAATGAAATTTGATCAAAAATTGCACTCTCTATGGGTATTTATAATAAATAAGAAAAATGATTGAATTGTTCTAAAAAAATCTTGGAAATTCCAAGTTTAACCGTCGAATTTTGCCTCAAATTTACATTCTGTTGACCTAAAATGTCAATATTTTTAGTTAAAGTGTCGACACATTCATAGAAGGGGTCGATACTTTTGAAAGACAGAATGTTCGAAATTATTTACGAACTCATTAGGTCAATACTTGGGAACAAGTGTCGACACTTTTGGACAAAGTATCGATACTTTATAGACAAAGTATCTATACTTTCTAAGGGGCCGATACTTTGCACTTTGTAAGCTTCAGGTCGATACTTTTAAGTATCGACACTTTCAAGCATAATATCAATACTTCTCAAAGAAAGTATTGATAATTTCAAGGAAAGTATCGATACTTCAGCTAAAAGCAGGTCAACACTTCTTTAAAATTTCCAATTGACACCAATCATTCCATAGATCAATTCTGTTTACCTTTCGAACACCGAGTGCGTCAGCGTAGAACATTATTCTAAAATCCTACTTATGCTAAATTCTAAATCATAACTTCAAAAGTATTATTTTTATATCATTAAACTTAACTTAAATTCACTTAAGTCTCGATAATATGTTAACTAACCATTAATTATACATGTGCAAATATGAATGTCATAAATTAACTATTTTACCCTTATGTTTGAAAGATAAGGTTTACACTTGTGCAAAGACACGCTCAAACTGAGTACTTGCACCTAAAATCTCAAGCGTGAAATCCCCACACAACATTCATCATATACCTCACATATCAATATAAAGATCATTTCATTTCAATTCATCTATCCACAGAACAAGTCCATGCATAGCTAACACACTTTCTAAAAATTTACTCTTACTCCAATATATTAAGTTTAGGCATAGAATATATTCATAAACATTGAGTTTATATCATAGCTTAACAATTCAAGTTTAATCTCTAAAACATGTCCATTCCAAACTCTTTGTTCAAACCATATTTGAAAGATATGAAATGAAATATTCATTCAAATTGTAGACTCTGTTTCACGAAAATAAGGACTAAAAAAAAGTTTTCGAAAGTTTCGAGTTATTTCTAGACTTAAAAAAAAATAGAGGTTTCATTGAAATTTCACTATAAGATAAATGAAATGTGGCCAAGCAATTCACCTGTATCTCATTTTCTTTTTCTTTCTCTTGTATAGAAAAACGTTTTCTCCATTTCTCTCTCTTAATTCTCAGCCAAATCACTTTAAATTTGGCTGGTTTTCTTTCAAGTTACCGTTGCCAAATAATTTCTAGTCCTCTCCTCTTCGAGTTAGTACCAATTTTGGACTAGAAAATGCAAAAATGAGCAAGGAAGAAAGTTAGGGTTTAAAGTCAATTTGGGAGATTCTTCAAATCTAAGGATTTCAAACATATCTAAAGATTTCTCTTGAGTTTTGGTAAGTATTCTACCCATCTTTAAGCTTTAAAATTCATTTTTTTGTAAATTTTAAAATAGGTTTTACTGTGCATGAGTTAAGCTTTAAATTTGTGATATTGTTTTAAATTGAGCATTATAACTTGGATAAGTCTCTTTAATGGTTGTTCTTGAAGTGTTGAAATTAAGTGTAAGAGTTGAGTTAGTACAAAAATGGATTAGGGTCAAAATCATATAGAAGAGAAAGAAAGTAATATTGATGGTTTGGACCTTTCGATAGTTAATCTCGATTTCTGAAAAATAGAGCAATTTTTAGGAACAATCCATTCTAAACAATATTATTCTACACTAAAAGACCTTTCAAAGAGTACTTATAATACTAAATCAGAGCTCATTTGCTTTATAAAAGAGCCCCCGACACATTTTGATTTTGTCAAGTTTTGTTCTTAGGAATTTTCAAGTTTTAAGTATGTGCTTCCGACCCGAGAACAATGCTCTTGACCTGAGAGCATTGCTCCCAACACGAAGATAATGTTATTGACTTGAGAGCATGTTTCTAACCTAAGAACAATACTCCTCACTTGAGAGCATTACTTCTAACCCAAGGATTTTGTTCATAACCTGAGAGCATGCTTATGACTCGAGAACAATGGTTCTGACTTGAGAGCATTGCTTTAACTCGAGGATAATGTTCCTGACCTGAGAGCATGCTTTTGACCCCAAAAAAATGCTCCTAACCTAAGAACAATTCTTCTGACCTGAGAACAATGCTTCTGATTTGAGAGTAATGCTTCTGACCTGAGAGTAATACTCTTGACCTGAGAATAATTCTTCTGACCTGAGAATTATACTCCTGACCTGAGAGTGAGGCTTCTGAACAGAGAACAATGCTCTTGACCTAAAAAAACAATACATCTGACCCCAGCAGTATACTCTCGACCCTGATTCCAACCCAAATTGTATGTCAAACTTTAAGAGGTCACCGAAAAGCTCTTTTCGAGCTCTATAACGTGATTACTAAGGATTATTTTATATTGGTGATGAGGCCGATAAGGCCAAATATTGTTATATGGCCAGTAAGCCTGTTTTTACTGTGTATATAAGGAGGTAGCCAATGGATGAATCTATAAAAAGTCGCATAGGTGAGTGGAGCCATAGTGGGGCTGTTATAAGTAAGAAAAGCCATGGCAAACTCATTATGTGCCGCGCATGTATGTACTGTTATAGATCTCAAGGATTTGACGGATATGACGAGAATAATCACTTTATCACCAAGTGACTATTCGGAGCCAACATTAGTGAAACGGGTATTGTTTTATAAACATGCATATTTTTATATGAAGTGATTTATTTTATAAAGAATGGTAAACAGTTTACAATTTATAAGTATTCATTACAAATGGTTTTATGTATGACATGCTCATTAATGGATTTCGACGTTACCTTAACCAAGGTAACGGTCGAGAAAGTATGACCAGCCCAATTGATTATTTGCAAATGTATGCAGACCAAATGAATTATTTTCTGTTAATTTAATTAAATAAAATGTATATATTTATTTTTAAGAATATGGTAATGTGAATCCCAATATCATGATTTGAAAATGTGTATACATGTATGTATATATGTATGTACTTTATTTACTTACTGAATATAGTTGTACATTCATTCCTCACTATTAAAGCTTTTAGGTTAGGCACCCTAGTACTCGCCAAACTTGTAGCAGTAGAAAACCTACAACGCTTTGGGCAAGTTATCTTCATAACTCACATGTGTGTTATGTCCAACTGGATAGTGTCATTTAAATTTTTATGATGTATTTGTAAACTAGACGGTTTATGTAAATGTATATATAAGTTCAACCCAACTGAGATTGATTTACATTATGTTGATTTTATAATTTATTTACATCTGTTGTGGATG
The DNA here is from genome assembly GCA_035584115.1 of Cedrela odorata. Classification (NCBI taxonomy): domain Eukaryota; kingdom Viridiplantae; phylum Streptophyta; class Magnoliopsida; order Sapindales; family Meliaceae; genus Cedrela; species Cedrela odorata. The sequence goes on from JAXCLQ010000302.1 coordinate 48,989, forward strand.
AATTGATCATGGATGATCAATTTTTTGATGATGATCCCATAGATAAGAACTATTATTATATAAACTGTTTTCAGGGTTTATTTGTTGACATGAAAGCCTTACAAACTTTCTTGATACATTCTAGGTATAGAGGATATATTATAAAGATCTGTGGCGATTGTTACGAGTGGACCCTAGGTTTGGGGCATGAAACAAATTGACTTTCAAAACATTCATATCTAATCATTTAATTCAACAATATTTAGCAAAATGAAATAAAATTTCATCAAATTTATATTTTTCCAAATATTCATATTTCAAACATTTTTTATACATAATACTTTCGAAAATAAAATATTCACTCACTGGTTTGTGCTTAATCGTTTACAACTCACAACATCGCTGATGGTTGATTGGGTTGACTATTTAAAAATACATGTCCTTCCATTAAAACTCATAATCTCATGTATTTACCATAATAATGAATAAATATATCATATTCAACAATAATCCTTAGTAAGAAGTTAAACTGTTTCGAGCTTCCATTACCTAGTTCAGAAAATCACAATTTCCATCATACTTATTCTAAGCAACATCTATCCGTGACAAGGGTGACTTCGTCTTCTTGCTAGGATCAATCGGCAATGAATTTTAAGCTGAATTCTTACTATGTTATTCTTTTATAAATCTAATTTTCGTGAATTTTTACAATATTTCATTTAGACTTCTATATTCCAACTTATACTTAATTAAATGAACATTGTTCTAGCAAAATTTCGTAACAAGGCAGTGAGTTTCTGAATTTTTTTAAAATTCGTTTCTTGACAAAAACATCTAATTTTTTACTATGTTATTCTTTGTTAAGTCTAATTTCTGTAGCCCTTTACGGATCCTAATTTCAATTCCTGATGTTCGAGTTATGATAAATTTATTACACACTGCACAGATAATCAACAGTGTGAAGTGCCAAAACAATGCTGACTTCTGACCTTTATTAGGAATTCATCCCTACATGAAATGGTCTGATTTTTGGATATGTTACTTGCAATTGTATCTAAATTTTCACTATGTTATTTGCAATTGTGTCTAATTTCTCTAGACTTTTACGGTTCATTGTTTGAGGTCTATATTTCATTTTATAAAAAAAAAATACTGACCTTTGGTCAGAAATTCTTGCAAATCATAAACTGCCCCTGCCTATTATTTTTTTCCAGCCTCATGTCTAAGCCATCTTTTAGTCATCACAACTATACATATGAACACTTAAATTTTATATTCCTTGTGCATAAGACACAAACATGGCTATATTCAAACATTTGCATTTTCTACAATTTTATCATTTTACCAATCTATCATACATGTTTTTCATTCCATTTCACCATATTTTTGCACTCAAAGTATAGCTATTTACACCTAAATCATTCACTGCCATATAGCTTATCCAATTAAATCACCATTCCCCTTCATCATTAGTATTTTAATTACACAACCTTTCATACATAAAATGAAATCAAACACTACCAACACTACCATATGGGAGCATATTCACTGCTGTTTATGCATATATACACATATCATTCACTGTCTATAATTTTTAAGTCATCAACTATATCTTTCATACATCCCTTATATTTTAACATTAACACATTGCCAACAATATAAATTATGTACTGTCCATAGCCTTTTCATAATCAACACCTCAAATATTATACCAATCTAACACAAAAATCAATACCATTTTACACACTAACAAGCCACACCACACTATTTTCACATGAAATCCATAACAAACTCATCACCATTTCATTCAAGATTTTCAACATTTAAAACAAGGGTAGAAGTTTCATACCTTGCTGAAAAATCAATTTCCTCCACTTTTCTTCTTCTTTTCTCTCTGTCTCCATGCTTTCTTCTTCTTTTTCAACCTACTCATACTCAGATTTCTTTCTCCTTGCTCAGCTTTCTCATTTTCTTCTTTCTCTCTCAACTCCTCTTTCTTGTTTCACTTCCAAAAACTGACAACCCCCTTTATCTCTTGTCGGTTTTGTCTTCCTCTTGCTCAAAAATTTGTTTCTCACCTCATCTCCTTTCATTGGCAAAAAATACAAGATCCCTCTCTCTCTCTACGGTTTCTCCCTTATTTCCCCTTTTTCCCGTTTATTTTTCTTTCTCTTTTAGTCTCTTTTCCTTTGTCTAGCTTTCTCTAGATAAGTAAAGAAATATCTAGATAAATAAAGAGAATTCTAGAACAAAACAAAGAAAAATAAGCATGCTTTATATATATATATACACACACACACACACACACACTATTCTTGGCCTTAAATTAAATAAGCTTATTAAATTAAATTTTCAAGACTTATTTTTTTCATGTAACTTTCCTCAACACCAACACCTAATGAAATTAATACCTTATCAACATATTAAAAATCTTGGGAATATTAATAATAATCACATACTTATGTATATATTACATTCTATGCCCCAATTTCGGGTTAACTATGCGTGCGTAACCTCGATCCTCAATTAATTTTTTTTTCTCACAACCTATGTCGAAATCCGTTCATTAATGAAAGATTTAATAAATTTAATTTATATTGAAATTGCGGGTTTTACTAGGTATGCTTATAATATTATTAGAATTTATATCATTAATATTAAATTGTAGTTTAAAAATTAGACATATATATTATTTTAATGTATATTTATAATGGTTTGAGTTAGTGGTATTAAGAGATGGTAAAAAAATATGAAAAAATGGAAAGAGTTGTTGTGTGTGTGTATATATATATACACACACAACAACAACTCCTTCCATTTTTCCATATATATAATGTTAAAATTGAGTTAATGTTTTGATAGAAGTATTATAGGGATTAATGAAATGGTGAAATTGATGATAAATAGGTGAGGAATATGGAAGTGATGATTTTTGAAATGTGGATGTGTTAAGGAAGTAGTGGTAGGTATGAACATTTAACCTAAATTAATTTTATTGATTTGATTTTAGGTACAAATCATTGACATAGAAATATACTCGTGGAATCGGAAATGAAAGTAAGTAAATTATGCATGTATTTGTAATTGTTTTTGAAGAGATGCATTACTAAACTTGTTTTGAAAATGTTGTGAACATCATTGATTTTTTATGTTTTACATGCTGATTATGATATCAGAAATTACTGAAAATATTATCAATGTGTATAATTTATGAATAAAAATGTATTTGATGGCTCTCGTCGTTAGTTCATGTCTATTCTAACTTGGCCGAGTCCCATTACAAATGCGGGATTTGCGAGCTAGTAATAATTTGTATAACATGCTATGCGCGTTTCTATTAAAATCGATTGTAAAAATTTTTCGCTTTAAGCATAATATGTAATTACGTTCTAATTCGGGTCACCGTAGGTACATGTGACATTAACTAACTGAGTCATTCTAAAAATATTGGTAATATGAATGAATTTCTGTATTATTAAAAATGTTGAAAATTCATTGATCCGTTTGAGCATATCTGTTTGTTTTGGTGAAGAAAGAAATATGTTTTATATCACATCGACATAAGAAAAAAGTTGCATGATTTTACTTACTAAGTTTGCATCTCATTGTTTATTGTAAAATTTTATTTTTAGAAGAATAACGCATAAAAGAGGGAGTTGACCCTAGCGACGATAATTACGGATAAAAGAAAATTTTATTTTATGTAATTATTAGTATGGTTCGAAAGATCGAGAACTAGTTATATAGATAATTTTTATATGTGTATGGATTTTTGGTAATTGTAGTTATTTAAGAATTATGTAATAATAATAATATGTAGAAAAAAAATGATGTAGCATTGAACGAAAATTTTGGGAATGGCGATGCTAAGATTTTATGTATGGGGTTATGACACCAAAAATCTCCTTAGTTGTAAATTGAGTTTTGGAATTTCAAGGTTTGTTCTTCACTTGGGTATAGTAAGGCTGAGTGATTGGAAGAGAATTACTTATAAAGTTTGAATGAGTACTAAAAATCTCTTTGGTTGTAAATTAAATTCTGGAGTTTCAAAACTTGTTCATAGTGAAATTTTCAAATAAAGCTTGAAGGAGTGAACGTAGACAAAGTTGTACTGAACCACTATAAATCCAAGATATTCAATCTCTTTTCACTGTCTTTATTTTTAAAGCCTATATTTGATTGTAAGGTTAAATTGAAGCAAAATTTAAATTTGTCAAATTAAGTTTAAAAATCCAGTTCACCCTCCTCTTGGGTTGCATAACCATATTTCACAAAGCCCCAAATCGGAAACCCTCAAGTTAAGGAATCATTGAAAACATAGTTATACTTCGTTAAAAACTACCTAGTACATAGACCTTGGTGACTCTAAGGACGACGAAGAGAGAACTGAGAGCTTTAGTGAGGCCATTGATCATCCAATTAAGAGTCCTAAGAAGAGGAGGTGGATCCTCATAAAAGACTTGAAAACTATATGAAATCGAAGAATGTGACCTTAACTAACGCCCCCGAGGTGAATCCATCTCAATCTACTTGCCAATACTTTCGTCTAACCAGCAACCCATATGAGATTAATTGATTTCACTCCTCTTTAACCGAAGTTAATAGGTGGGATCCTAAGGCTGCCCTGAGAGGGTAAATTCTCTAACGACCACCACCCCTGCGTGGGTTACATCTCATGATGAGCTTTTCAAGTTGGGTGCTTTGCTCCCACTTCAACCTCAATATGCAAAATTATTTGATGTCGTTGAGATTTTCCCGTGTCAGTGTAACATTAACGCCTGGTGGACATTGTCGGCTATGTAGGTCATTTGGAGAAAAATTCGATCAAGCTGAGTCAACCCTGCATAAACTTCAATCCTTTTACCACCTTAGGCTTAACCCAAAGAAATAATCTAGTTTTTATTACTTCATCGCCTGGTCGGCGAAGAAGAAACTTGTCCACGACATGCCTTTGTCGAATAAAGAGTGGCAACATCAGTGGTTCCTCGTTAGTGAAACCTGGGGACAAGGTTAAAAGATTAATGGTCGAAAATATAAGACCCAAACCAAATTTGGTTTACTAGGTTGAATGTACTTGTGTAATATTCTCTGTCTTTCCTTCTCGTACATATATATTATTCTCTTCTAACTTGAGGCTCTTCTTTTTTATTACGGCTACCTAAAAATCGAAGGTTGTTCTCAAATGCCCACTGAAAGAGAAGATAGAAGTTGCCAAAAAGAGCTGCTCAATAGTGAAAACTTGTAGGGGTCGAGCCTAGTAAAGACAATTCTTGAGGATGAACCAAAACCAAAAAAGAGGAGTATACTTGTCTTTTGTGCCCTTAATGTTGTGTCTTCCGGCACTAAACTGACCCCATGTTTCTTTTGCAGGAAGAATAGGCTATAAGAAAACACCTGAGGGCAAAAAGGCGGGCAAACCGAGTTGAGGAGCTCTTCAGAATGTCTTTGCCGAAAAGGATGAACTCATGCTGCTTTCTTCAAACAACACCATGGCCACTAATAGATTTGCTTTTACAACTTTTGTTTAGTTCACACAAAGAGGGCCAGTTGTTGACACTTGACTTTTCCCTTCCAACTGCCACACACGATTTGTTTCTCTGAGAGATAGAATCTGCTGAAATTGGGGTCCTCGGATCGCCAGTTTGCAAAACAAGAGCTCATATTATAGGTGTAAAAATTCAACTCTTAAGTCAATTAAAGGTTATCATCAAATTCTCTGTAAATCAAGCATTCATAAAGTATTTCTGGAACGTAATCAAGGTGTTTAGAAATGATTTTACTCTTGAATGTAACTCTGAATGCTTTTTGACAGCATAACGGTAAAGAATAGAATTTTGGCCTCATTTCTTTTCGTTTAAAACCTTATTTATAACCTCATGAGCTTTCCTTGTTACCGTAGGAGTCTCATTCCTGGTAAAGTTGTCTTTTAATGGGAGACTGATGTGTAGTTTGTTTAGGACTTTACTAGTTCATGTTTATCTTTAACTCTTTAAATAAGATAAGAAGTTCAGTTCTTTAGAGACTATAACTAGACCAAAAGTCTTGCGTAGATTTTGGCTAACCATAAGAATTTTGAGTTTTTGAGATCTTTTGAGCTATCCATAGGTATTCTAACTAGGTGTGTATAGCGGATGGGTGGGCTGATGAACCGAACTAACTTGACTCGTCAAAACTCTTTCTTAGACTAGCCTGTGATACTGTTTATCATGTCTGGGGTACTTTCTGGCCTAAATAGTCTGCCGTACTGATTCTATCAATTTATAATCGGAGAGTAGGCCCATAACAGGCCTATTTAAACATGACCTACTGGATTGAATCAACGGTCTGAACGGTTCAACCCAGTGAGTTATAGTTAAAAAAATAAAAATAAATAAATAATAAAAATTTTTAGAGAATTCTTACAAGTTTGTAAGGATTGTAAGTCATAACGTTGCATTTGCAACATTTTTTTTTAATTTTTTTCTAATTTTTTAAACTTCTTTATTTATAAATTGTCATCTATTTTTTTCTTCAATTTATTTCTCTCACTTGCTCAATTTTTCTCAACTCAATTTTCTTCATCTCAATACAATACTTATAATCAATTAATTCTTCTCCTTCTAAATCTTAAATATTTACTCTCACTTTCAGTTGTTCAAAAATTTTAGTGGAATTAAATTGCAAACACTATACATTTTGAGAATTTAAAATTAGCAATTATTTTAGTATAGTTAATTTAGTATTTAATTTATTTATTAATTTTAAAATTTTAGTTAGTAATTAATTTAGTTATTTTAATTAGTATTTACTTTAATTAATAATTTTAAAATTTTGATTAGTATTTAATTTTGTTATTAATTTTTAAAATTTTGCCACTATTTAATTTTTAAATTTTTGTCACTATTTATTTTTGAAATTTTAGTTATAAAATAATTTAGTTATTTTTATTAGTATTTAGTTTAGTTAATAATTTTAAAATTAAAGATATTAATAATTTATTTTTTTATCAATATAAAAATTAGAGTTAGTATTTAATTAATTGTAGAATTTTAGTTATTAATTGCTAAATTTTGTTAATTATTTTAAATTTCGTTAGTTATTTACTTGTTTATTATTGTTGTTAGATATTAATTTTAAATAAAAATTTTTAGTTATTAATTAATTATTGTTGTTATTTATTTTGATTGTTATTTATTTTACTTTACTTTAATTTAATTAGAATTATTTATATTATATAATATTATTATTATTGAATTTAATTATTTTTGCACTAAGAAGTTAGAGTTGAATTTAATAATTGCGTTAGGAAGTTAAAATTGAATTTAATTTTTACATTAGGAAGTTAGAATAGATAAATACTAATTTAATTGAAATTAATTATTAAACAATTAAACTAAAATGACACACCACTCGTCACAAAGGTCACATGAGTTTTTTTATGATGTAGATGAATCAATACACTTGTTTGAATAATACCAAAATATTTCAAAAGAATAACCTCATAGTACAACAAACCTAACAGAAACTACAATAGCTGGTAATAGCTAGAGTAGACAACCTAGGTTTGAAATATGATAAGGCTTTTTTTTTAAAAAAACCATTATATTTGGTAAATCAAGATGTAAACAGTGAGTTAGACAATCTTAAGAGACACATAGACAATAAATATTCAGGATATTTAGAAATTTTGCAAAGGCAAACGCAATGGTTGATCGTAGATGATTAATCATTTACACAGTGTGAATCCCCATATTTCGTTGAAATGATGCAACAATATCAACCCATTTTAAAAAAATACCTAGGACAATAGCACGAACACATACACTTAGAAAATTTGATGAAATGAGACAAACTTTAATCGTCATCCTCCAATCAAGCAACTGTACATTTTCATTTACATCTGTTAATTAGAGAAGTGTCAATGATTTATATTATATTTGTGTTACTTGCCATTGGATAGACGAATAGTGACAATTAAATAAGAGAATTATAGGATTTAGACCTTTTGAATTTTCACACAACGCAAGGGTTATTACAAAAGTTATTAAGAGTGTTACACGAGATATTATGCCCCGAATCCGGGGTTCACCCCGTAACAATCGCCACAGACCCTCATGATACATTCTCTATACCAGACTGTATCAAAGGAGCCTATAAGGCCTTTCTATCAACTCATTTTATCCTGAAAACATTTTATAAATAATAGATCTCGTCCATAGGATCACCATAAAAGAATTTATTTCTATAATCAATTCATCCACAACAAATATTCATTAATAAAAAATAACATTATGGAAGTCATTTTTCATTCAGGTTAAACAAAATATAAACATTTACAAAATCATTTACTTTACAAATATTTAACAATTTTTTAAATAAAAATATATAATCAAATAAGTACATCTAGTGGACCCAAGTACATAATGAGTCAAGAGGAAAATCTACAACGTGCGTCGTGGGTTCTCTACTACTACCACTAACCTTGTGAGATCTAGTGCGCCTTACTTAAAAAATAAAATTGTAAGGGGTGAGTATATAACTATACTCAATGAGTAAATATATACATACATTTATATACATACATGCACACTTTTTAAATCATGATATTGGGATTTCATTATTAATATGCTCAAATACATATATATGTACATTTCATATTCAACAGATAACTGAAAATAATGTAGAGATGGTTTGCATTCATTTAAATCAATCAAATCAGGTTAGCCATACTTTCTCGATCGTTACCCTAGCCGAGGTAACGTCGAAATCCATCAGTGAGCCTGTTATGCATAAAATTCATGTGCAATGCAATCTTTATAAACAGAAAATCATAAATCATTTGTCATGCTTTACAAAATTATTCATTTCTTTGTTAAACATGCATATTTGAAAATATATAACTCATCTCACTGATGTTGGTCCGAGTAGTCACTTGGTAATAAAGTGACTATCCTCATGATCCATCAAATCTATGAGATTCTTATAAAGCAGCCAGAACTTTCCATAGAGTCTTTAAATCAGCACATCCGTGCTCGGCACACAGTGGGCTTACCATGACTTAACCTCCTTTATACAGCTTAACTACTGCTCATTCACCTATACGGACTCACATAAGTCCGTCTATAGGTTACCTCCTTGTATATACAGTAAATAACCTGGCCCACTGGCCATATATCAATAACTAACCTTAACAGCCTCATCACTAATATACATACTCAAAACAAATCATTTACAAATCAATGATTTTAATTTATTTAGATCAAACTTAGCCTTCCTAACCATTTCATTCTCAAATACAGATTATAAAATGTATAAATCAGTTTCCTACCTCCTAGCCATTTTAGTATGTATATCTAAACAATTTTATCAATAGTTGACCATATAAAATTATACATCCTAATATCAGTACAAAATAATAATAAATATTCTCTTTTAAACAGTTTAACACATATGTGTACATATAAATATCACATGCATTTATATTTACATAATTATATATATATATATATATATAAATCCACTCACAATAAGAGGAGGGTAATCACTCCCAGTATGTGTTTTCGTGTCCCATCGACACTTCGCTCGGGTTTTTCGAAACTTAGTATCACACATACACATTTTAAATAAATTCCACGTCCTCTAATAATTATACTTATATGCATAAAATAAAATGTTCATAAAGAACGTGACTAAATGTTTTTAGCTGACATACAACACATTTACGAGGCTTAATAACCGGTGTCATTTAACCGATTTCTAACAAATGAAATCCCATGGTTATTATCATTTCAAATTTCACATTTACACGTTAAACTCCTAATATACATCGAATACTAAAATCTACTTAGAATCTAATAATAATTCATATATTTGTCCATCAACCATGCTCAATAAACTTAGATTATCACACATACAAACTTCAAAATACATAATCCAATACCAATTTATTATTATTAACCATTTCCATGCGAAATCATTAAAATTCTCAAATTCGTATTTCCATCTACAATGGATATACACATTTTCAATCAATATTCAACACATATAGCATCTAGACATCTCCAATTCACCTAAGTTAAACTAAATTCTCGATTTCCTACGCAAATTTAAACAAAAATTCTGGATAAACAGTAATCCTAACATTTCAATATACTCAAAATCTTAAAATCATACTTATAATGAGTTATTAGATTTACCGGTGACTTATCTAAGCCCTTAGATATCTCGAATCACCGTTTAAACGGAAAAGTCCCAAATTTGTCTCGAAACCCAAATTTCATGTTCGCTCAATCTCGCTTCTTTTTGCCCAAAATTGGTTCTAAATCGATAAGGAGATGTCTGGTAGTCGTTTGGTAATGAAATTTTTGAAATTAATTAGAAGAAATTCGAGAATTTGAAGAAAAATGGAGAGAAGAGAAAACGGTTTTGGGAAGGGAGAAAGAGTCAATTTTTGTGTTTGTAACAAATGAGTGAAGCACAGGGGACTATTGGAGGCAATGGGTATATATAGAAAAAGGGTAAAAAAAAACCAAAATACTCACTGCTGGACCAAAGTAACTGCTATAGTGTGATACAACGCTATAGTGCCGTTACAGTGTCTGTCAAACATACTCACTACCGGTCGACCAGTTGAACAACCCCCCAACACGTATGCTGCCAGTCGACCGGTGCTACAGTAATATGCTACTATGCATTGCTACAATAATTCAGTTTTTACTATTTAAAAATCTTGCGATTTAGTCTTTGAAATTTTGCAGTTTGGTCTATTTTTCAGTTTTTTTTTTTTAAAAATACAACCAAGTTCATATTAATTATTTCATTAAGTCAACTTAAGTTCTCCTAAACCTTGATAATGTGTTAATTAAATTTTTAAGTCATGCACATGTCATAATAATTATCATTAAATAACTATTTTACCCTTATGTCTGGAGAATAGGGTTTCACACGAGAGTTTATAATTACAAATAAAATTCTTTACATATCACTCGATAATGCATGAAATAACACAGTTGCAATTCATCTTCTTAAAGATACGCTAAACACATGGTTAGAAAGAAAAGTTTTTCACAATATGTGCGCTTGCCACATATTGAATTTATGGATGCAAAATAGTTATCAAATAATAAAACCAACAAATGATGCAATTAAGAGTGTTGTGCTTCATTTAAAATCGGCTTCAGCTAGAGCGAAAGCATTTAAGGAATTATGTCATCAACATGGGTTGAGGTTTAAAAAATTGACTCTAAACATGCTAACGAGGTGGAACTCCACCTATGAAATGTTCAAAAGTATTTTGCCTTACAAAATTCCAATAATAGATTTTAAAATATGAAAATGAACTGTTATGAATTAACTGAGGAACATTTTCGAGCTATAAAAATTATCTCGCAGTTTTTATCAAAATTGAAAAAAGCCACAAAACTTTTATCTAGGCAATATTATCCAACAATGCATCATGTAATTCTTACATTATGTAGCATTGCATATATTTTTTAATAATACATGGAACATCTGACATTTGCAGGAGTAATATCAGTCATGGTAGATAAATTTAAAAAGTATTATGATAACATGCCCTTTTCATATTACATTGCACTATGTCTAAACCCAAATATAGATCTATCGATGTAAGAAAAATTTGTTATCAAATCTTTCAGGTATTTTTCACTCGTATGAGATTATGTACTTTGTAGATATTTCTACATTTACTGGTCATAAAGGCTCTTCTTCATCTTACTCTACTCCCACTATTTTCAACAGTGGTTGGAATTCGTACACAAAAGTTAACAAGAGACTAAGAAAAACGTCATTGTCATTCAATAAGCTCTCATGCTACCTGCAAGGTCCAACCATTCAACCAAAGGTAAATTTCGACATTCTAAAGTAGTGAAAAGAAAATCACAAGCTTTATCATATCTTAGCAAGAATAGCACGAAATTTTCTCACACCACTAGTGTCTACAGTTTCATCAGAAAGTACATTTAGTTTAAGCAGCCGAACATTGGATTCACGTAAAAGTACAATGGCTCTGAAGGTTCTGGAGATGCGAATGTACTTTAGGGATTAGGTCAACGAAGAAAGAAAACTACAACAACTTCAGCAACAATCAGCTCCTACAATCGACTTTAGCTGTGAATGGGATAAGGGAGAGAAGACGAAGAATGACGACAATCAACTGCCAATTATAGGTAATTAGGATTTAGATTTAATAATGCTTAATGAAATAAAGTTCAATATCACCCTCTTTGTAATTTTTTTAATTAATTTGTTCTATTTTTTTATTTATTATTATAAAATATATTGAATGTAAAAAGAAAATTATGAGGATCAAACTAAAATATCCCCCTTATTGTATTTTTTAATTAATTAATAAAAATTAACACCGTTAGATGTATTTTTTATAATTTTTTATAATTTATAAATTTTTTTATTTAATTTTAATTAAATTAAAAAAATGAACTTGACAGGATTATTCTATGAACCGAAATCGAACTGTATGATAAACCAGACCGGAATCGGATCTTTTAAAGAACCAAAACCGGTCCGACTCCTTAACTGTTCCATCACAGGTTCCAGTCTTGTTCAATTAATTTTGAACCGTGACACCTGTCACATACCGGTAAATCGGTATCGTGATAGCATAGAGGTAAGGATATCCTACCCCTATAAGCCTCGAATAAAAACCTGTATAAGTAAACTGTAATGCAGAGAATTACCAATTATATACATGACTCACACACATACTAAGGGCTCAATGCCCATCAATATAATTCCAGACATAAATCAAGATATTCATAAATATAAGAGTGTATACATACATATCAATATACACAGAAATATACAGAAGACACACTCATAATG
>JAXCLQ010000303.1:0-10095 GCA_035584115.1 Cedrela odorata
GAATGGCTTAGATTTTGTAGAGAATTTTTGACTAAAGCTTAATATTTTATTCATTTAAATATTTATTTTACTTAATTTCATTTATATATATTAACTTGGGCTTGAGCTTGGGCCCATTTTAATATATATATATATATATACACAAACTTGGGCTTGGGTTCAATTTAATAAAATTAAGCCCAAATTACTTATGTATAATGCTTAGCCCACTTAATTACATATGTTTATATTTGTTAATAAGATAAAATCCCCAAAAATCACCTTACTAATAATGAAATTTCAATTATACTCTTATAAATTCACCTTATATTATTTTTTAAAATTCTAACACTTGATACTTTAATAAGTTTATTTACAATTCTAGGTACGAGTCCTACAAAAGAAATTACGGGTGTTACAATAACCTTTAGCGACTAAATGTGTCTTGTATCTTTCAATTGTGCCATTAAACTTACACTTGATCCTTAAAACCCATTTGTTTCCAATGACTCGACGATCAGGCGGTAATTCAGTAAGTCCTAAATGTGAATGGTTTCATTAATTTCATCTCCTCGTCTATTATTTTCATCTAGAGTTCTTTAGTATTTGAAGTGAGAGCTTCATCCACTATTTTAAGCTCATCACTATCATGAGAAGCAATCATGAATGCTTCTCCATTAATTTCAAATCAATGACGTAAATGTCATGCCCTGAACTTGGGGTCCATCCGTGACAATAGCTACAAACTTCATGATACACCTTTTTCACCGGAAGTGTATTAAAAGAGCTTGTAAGGCTATCCTTTTTCTTGTACATCATTAAAACCTGAAAACAGTTATAATTTAAATACTCTCATTCATGAGATTGTTATCAAAGAATTGATCATCTATGATCAATTCATCAACAACATATATTAAATAAATAATATATATCGTTATCATGAGAAACATTCCCAGTCAGGTTTGAACATAGATAAGTAATTATATAAAATGTTTAGTTTCGATCGGGTTGAGCAAACATAAATGTTACACAAACATTTAATTTACAAATACTTTGCAAAACATTTAACAAATTTATCCAGAGCACCCAAGGCTCTCGACGGCTACAACTAAGTCGACAAGTAATAATGCGTTTAACCTGAAAGCTGTAAGGGTGAGAGGTGAGTATATGACTATACTCAGTGAGTAAATAAATACAGACATATATATACATACATGCTCATGCATTTCAATAATTCATATATTGAGACTTAAACAATATATTGTAAAGTATATATACATGTTCATTTAAATCACATCATCATAAAACATTTCGTTTGGTCTGCAAACAATTTTTTAAATAATTAACCAGGTTGGCCATCCATTCTCAACACACTACCTTGGTCGAGAATAAAACTATAACTATCATTGAACATTTCTTGCATAAACCATATGCAATAAAGTTTTATTAAATATAAAATCATTTCCTCATATTTTATAAAATCATTTATTTTGTTTTAAAAAATTGATTTTTAAAATAAACTCGTCTTACTGATGTTGGCCCCGAGTAGTTGCTTGGTGACCCGACCAACTGTTTTCATAATCCGTCAAATCCAAGATAGCCCTATCAAGCTACCAGGACTTTCTATAGGATATCTATAATAGCACATACGTGCAACGGTACACAGTAAGATTACCATTGCTTTTTCCCTTTATACCAGACCCACTACTGCTCCACTCACCTATGCGGTCTCTCATAGGTCCGTCCATAGGCTACCTCTTTGTATATACAGTAAATAAACAGGCATATTGGCCATATAACAATATCAAGCCCACTAGCCATATCACTAACATACATGCATAACAAAATCATTTTCAAAGTAATGATTACAAAGCATATAAATAAATCAGGTCTTCCCGGCCATATCATATTCAAACAATGATTATCAATTGTATAAATCAAATCCAGCCTCCCCGGCCATTTTAGCATGTATAATAAACAACTTTTAATAGTATACCAATTTTGTAAACCATCCCAATATCATGCAATTCATATAAATCAATTTCATTTCAAATTTCGCTTTAATCATAAAACAACTTGTTTCATACACAAGTATATATATATGTATAACACATATATTTACATATTCATGTATATATAAATTTACTCACAACAAATGGAGGGTAACCACTCCTACTAACGTAGCTCGCACCCACTCGATCCTTATCCTAGGTTTTCAGAACCTAATACCACACATGTATAAAATTATGACTTTCACTATTCTAAATAATTACATATATGCATTAAATGCAATGCTTGTGGATAATATGGTTAAAATTCCTTAATTGACACATAACACATTTATCAAGGCAAACTAATAGAGGCCATTTATCCAATTTCAAAAAATGAAATCCTATGGCCAACTTATTTCAAATTCACATTTCCACATCAAAATTTCACACATTGTATCACATACTAAATTCCACACTAAAGTTAATAGCTAATCATATATCTAACAATTATATCAACTTAATAAACTCAAATAATTACGTATATATATTCATCACAATACTCTAATCAACACCAATTAACAATAAATCTATCATTCCTTGCGCAAAATTAATAGAAATTTCACATAAATAGTAAATTCCTAATTCCATTCTGCTTGTTAATTGGTTCTCACATCCGATCTACTAGTTTTGCATTTCCTTGGGTCTGGAATCATTAACACTTAGTTGACCTACTCTAAAAACTTAAAATTTTTATGTTAAGACCTATTATTCCATGGAACTATTCTATTTACCCAATATATGTTAAATCTCAATTACTCAATACCCGATATACTCATATCATGAGCTGACTTAAGTCATTTAGACTTCGTTAATGTGTCAACTAATCATGAACAATGCATGTGTGAAAATGAAAGTCATTACAATGACTATTTTACCATTATATTCGAAGACATATTAACGAAGTCTTAAATGGTTCGATGTATTAAATGAATTGTCTAAACTGATTCAATAGGTGTATCACTCCTACTAAGGATCATATGTCCGAATAAATTATCATTTACTATTAAATAAATAATATATATCGTTGTCATGAGAACCATTCACAGTCGGGTTTGAACATAGATAAGTAATTATGTAAAATGTTCAGTTTCGATCGGCTTGAACAAATATAAATGTTACATAAACATTTAATTAATAAATACTTTACAAAACATTTAACAAATTTATCCAAAGCACCCAAGGCTTTCGACGACTACAACTAATTCGACGAGTAATAACGCGCTTAACCTGAAAGCTGTAAGGGTGAGAGGTGAGTATATGGCTATATTCAGTGAGTAAATAATATTTAGACCTATATATACATACATGCTCACGCATTTCCATAATCTATATATTGAGACTTACTTAAACAATATACTGTAAAGTATATATACATGTTCATTTAAATCACATTGTCATAAAACATTGCTTTGGTTTGCAAAATTTTTTTTAAATAATTAACCAGGCTCGCCATTCATTCTTGACACACTACCTTAGTCGAGAATAAAACCGTAACCATCAATGAACATTTCTTCGATAAACCATATGCAATAAAGTTTTATCAAATATAAAATCCTTTCCTCGTGTTTTATAAAATCATTAATTTTCTTTTAAAATATGCATCTTTAAAATAAGCCCGCCTCCTTAATGTTAGTCCCGAGTAGTTGCTTAGTGACATAAGCGACTGTTTTCGTAATCCATCAAATCCAAAATAGCCCTATCAAGTTGCCAGGACTTTCCATAGGATATCTATAATAGCACATATGTGCAACGGCATACAATGGGATTGCCATGGCTTTTTCCCTTTATACCAGATCCACTGCTGCTTCACTCACCTATGTGGTCTCTCATAGGACTGTCCATAGGCTACTTCTTTGTATATACAGTAAATAAACAAGCATATTAGCCATATAACAATATCAAGCCCAATCGCCATATCACTAATATACATGCATAACAAAATCATTTTTAAAGTAATGATTACAAAGCATATAAATAAATTAGGTCTTTCCAGCCATATCATTTTCAAACAATGTTTATCAATTATATAAATCAAATCTAGCTTCCTCGACCATTTTAGCATATATATTAAACACCTTTTAATAGTAGACCAATTTTATAAAGCACCCAATATCATGCAATTCATATAAACTAGTTTCATTTCAAATTTTGCTTTAATCGTAAAATAACTTCTTTCACACACAAGCATATACATATATATATGTACAACACACATATATTTACATATTCATATATGTATAAAATTACTCACAACAAATGGAGGGTAACCACTCCCACTAAGGTAACTCGCGTCCACTTGGTCCTTGTCTTGGATTCTCGGAACCTAATACCACACATGTATAAAATTATGACTTTCAAGATTTCAAATAATTATATATATGCATTAAATACAATGCTTGTGGATAACATGGCTAAAATCCCTTAGTTGACACATAACACATTTATCGAGGCTTAACTAACGGAGGCCATTTATCTAATTTCAAAAAATGAAATCCCATGGCCAACTTATTTCAAATTCACATTTCCACATAAAATTTCACATATTATATCACATACTAAATTCCACTCTCAAGTTAATTGCCAATCACATATCTAGCCACTATATCAACTCAATAAACTCAAATAATTACGTATATATATTCATCACAATACTCTAATTAACACCAATTAACAACAAATCTATCATTCCTAATGTAAAATCAACAGAAATCTCACATGAACAGTAAATTTCTAAATTCTATTCTGCCAGTTGATTGGTTCTCGCATCCGGTCTACTAGTTTCGCATTTTCATGGGTCTGGAATCATTAACACTTAATTGACCTACTCTAAAAACTCAAAATTTTTATGTTGAGACCTATTATTCCATGGAACCATTTTATTTACCCAATATATGTTAAATCTCAATTACTCAATACCCGATATACTCATATCATGAGCTGACTTAAGTCGTCTAGGCCTTGTTAATGTGTCAACTTATTATAAACAATACATGTGTGAAAATGAAAGTCACTACAATGACTATTTTACCGTTATATTCGAAGAACAGGGTTTACAGTAGAACTGATTCTCAAATGGTTTGACGTATTGAATGATTCGTCTAAATTGATTCAATAGGTGTATCACTCCTACTAGGGATCGTATGTCCGAGTAAATTATCATTTATTATTGTTTGTAGATAGGAAGCGATACTACTAATAGAATTATCTAATTCATAAAATCTAGTATCCTTATCCACATCACCTACATTAGGGAACTCATTTTCTAAAAAAATTGACATCTCTAAATTCCAATTCAATCACTTGACCATCCATATGTTCACCAATAAACACTTATCCTTTAGAATGCTCAAAATATCTTATAAAGATACATTTTTTCCTCTTGCAACCAACTTCCCATGTTTATGAGACATATCATGAATATAAGCTGCAGACCCCCAATGTCGCATTTAATTTAGTTCAAGTTTTCTACCTGTCCATAATTCATATGGAGTAGAGATAAATAATTTGAAAGAAACTTGGTTAAGTATATATGTAATAGTTAATAAAGCATCTCTCTAGTATGATATCGGTAGATAAGCATGTGCCATTATGAACTGTAATGACTAAAATTTTACGTAATTCTAATAATCAAGTAGTGGTGACAGGAATAAAATTTTCTAAATTTAACAATTTAACAATTTGAAAAAAAATGAGTCAAATTATAAATAGACCGATGGATGTTGCATGAGATTCAGCCAATGGGTCGATAGAATTTATGAGAAAAATTAGCTGAATAAATTAACTTTTTAAATTAGTGATTTTTAAGTTATTTAAATGGAAAATGGGTTAGAAAAGCAAAATGAAAGAAATTAAGACCAATTGGATGAATAGTGGTCAGTGCATGCTTGCATATTTAAGTATTTTATTCTTTGTTTTGTTATTATTTCAATGTTAAAAGGATAAGCTTAAGTCAAATTTCTAAAAGAGTGGAGAACAAAGTAGACAGAATAAGAAGAGAGCACAAACTTGTAAGAGAGAGGAAAGAAAAAAAATGGTGAAAGAAAGGCCAAGAGAGAAAACCGTGAGTGGAGAGTTAAAAGGAGAGAGGAAGGGATAAGAGTGATTCGCGACAATTTGATTAAGAAAGAGCAAACTCGTGAGGAGAGAAGCAACTGAAGTTTAGCCGATCAAGAGGTAGAGGAAGAGGAAGAGAGTAAGAAGGAAGAAGAAGAAATGAGAATGATGTTTAGCAAAAGAAGAACCCGTGAAAGACAAGCCAAGGAAGAAATCTATGTGAAGGAAAAGGGGAAGAAAGGAGTGTTGGCTGGCTAAGAGAAAAGAGAGGGCAAGGGGAGAAGAAGAAGAAAACCCTAGTTTCTAGCAGTAAAAAAGGTGAGTATGTATATATTGTTATGATTTTGGAACATGAGTTATGATTTGTATGGATTTATTTGTGAGATTACATGTTATTAACATTTGTTAGCTGAAGAATGATGAGGATAATGTATGGTTGTTCATTTGGTTATGTTGTAGTTTTTTTGATGTTGAAAATTGAAAAATTCAGAGTGTAGACTATATGGTAATATGTAGCTGGAAAAAAAATGGTAGTAAACAAATTCTTCATAAGGCAGTGTTTTTCTCATATAAATAGTTGTGTTTTGGTTGTATTTATGCATGAGAAATATGAAAATAAAATGTTCATGATATAAGGAAAATGCTAGAAATGTCTAATATGGTAAAGGGTAGTGAGTGTAGAGTGCACGGGAATGGTGGGATTAAAGTGTTGTAATGCATGAAAATGATGGCAATGCTTGATGATTTATAGATGATAGTAAATATATTCCCTTGTGGTAGTGTTTTAAGAGATGGAAATTGTAAGATAAGGTGTTAAAATGCATGGCTTTAGTAGGTGGCAAAACATAGTCGAAAATTAGAATTTTTCGTAAAATGACGAGTCGCATATAAAAAGAGAGACAAATTGGTTGCTAGAATTCTTGAATAGTGTCTATAAATCGAAAATAAAATAAATTATAGACTTTGATTAATGAGACGTAAGTGCTAAGGAAACTAGACACAATTATGACAACATAGTCAAAAATTAGAATTTTTTGTAAAACGATAAGTCCCCAATAAATTTTAGAAGTGTATGTCTTGCGTTGCATTTTGGTTTGCCAAAAATACTAAGCAGTGTACAAAAAACCTAAAACAAAATAGTATTCTTGACACCGATTCTTAACACCATAAAATTATATGAAAACTAGATACATAAAGGAACAACATATTCAAAAATTAGATTATTTCATGTAAGGATAAATGCCCACCAAAGGTCAGAAGTCGGTTACCCTTTTCGGCACTGTACATTACCCAGTGTATGCGCAGTATGTTGTAAATTGACTATAACTCAAACATTAGGAATTGAAATCAAGATTCATAAAGGGCTATGAAAACTAGACATGACAAGGATTGAAAGTAGTAAATTTACTATAATTGTTATGCTTATAGTTATGCAAATGGAAAGTATATGAAACCTTATCTTATGAAATATATATGTTTATTATATATATATATACACACACACACACACACTTATGATATATATATATATATACACCTATGATATACATTTATAATATATATTTATCGTATATGTATTTATGATATATATATCATAAATAAATATATATATATATATATGATAATTATGTATTTAATACATGTATATATATATGTGGAAGTGCTGATAAGGTATATGAGACTATGGCCAGGCAGAGGCCAAATATGATTGTGTCATGAACTATCTACTTATGATATGGATATGTATATGATTACATGCATGTGCATGTGCCACAGAATTGATTCATAGATCTAGATATGGTCCCTCTAAGAGGTCAAGTGTGTAGCCCCAGGTATGGATTGTCCCTCTGTCCGGTCAAGTGTGTAACCCCAAACATGGACTAGACAAAAATATATGTGTATGATGTTATATGTATATATGTATAAAATAGTTATTTGATATGTATGAGAAATGAGGAATGAAATGATTATGTAAAGCTTTTATGTCTCTAAAATATATGTTTACGTCTATAATGATTTTATAAAAAAAAAAATTCTATTCACTGGGTCTCTTATGACTCAACCCCCTCACTCTCTAGTTTTGCAGGTCAAACAAGTAGATAGAAATTAAAAGAGAAACTTCAGCTCAGTAGAGATACGGACAAAAGAGAAGGATGCATATGGTACTCACTAAAGCACATGGGTCTATCATGGATTGAGTGTTTTATACATTACAAATATAGCTATTGTTCAGAGATAAACATATATTTCAACGTTAATCACATTGTGTCATATATTGTAAAATAGTATTGAATCATTTATGCTTCACAATTGAGCACATTGCATTTATGCAATTCATGTATTGTATTACATGTCATTATAAGTTATAAGAGTAATGTATGCATTCAAATAGATAGAAAAAGGTTTAGGATGACGATAAATTCTATCATCTACCAGTAACATTTTTAGATTTGGGATGTTACATTGACCTAACCATTTCAAGCAATGTTATATTCCTTTTTTCTGCTATACTATTTTGTTGTGGAGTTCTAGGAATAGTCAATTGTCATTCTATATATTTGTCTTACACAATTTCGTAAACTAGTTAGAAAGATATTCATGTCCATGGTCAGTTCGTAAAGATTTAATTCTTTTGTCTAATTGATTCTCCACTAAATTCAAATACAATTTGAAGCAACCTAATGCCTTTGATTTATGTGAGATCAAATGGACATGACCACAACGTGTAAGATCATCAATGAATGTAATAAAATATAAGACTTCATGTCTAGCTTTACACTCATTGGACCACAAATATCAGAATGAATTAAATGCAACGGATGTTTGGCTTTAGTTTTTTTACGAAATGATTTCCTAGTTGTTTTCCTAGCTAGAAAATTCTCACATATAAGCGTTTCTATTTTAGATAATAAGCTCAATAAGCCTAGCTTGGCTAATCTACTCATTCTTTCTTGTTCTATATGGCCCAGCCCAGCATGCCAAATGTTGATATTCATCATCAAATCTAATAAAAGTGATTAAGGAAAAACAACCATCATCATAATTAAAATCGTTCATTATAATATATAAATAAATAAAATCATTAAGTAAATATCCAATGCCAATTGAAACTGAATTAAACATAATATCCATATAGAAACACCATGAAAATTTAAAGAGTAGCCTAGTTTTAGAAAGACTGTTATAGAAACCAAGTTTCTTCGAATACTCGGTGCATATAGGACATCATAAAGTAGAAAGGTTTGGCCACCATACAAAGTCAATTTGCAAGTGCCTACTCATTTGACTTCAACTCTAGAGTTGTCTCCTACATATATCCATTTTGATCATTGGCTTATTCAACGATACTCTACATATACTTCTTGATCACTAGCTATGTGGTAGGTTGTTCCTGAGCCTACAGTCCACAATAGACGAGATTTAGTAAGAAAAATAGAGATCTAGATATAAGCATAATTTATATAGGTAAAGAAGGGTTTTACCTTTTTCGACTTAGTGCATTCATGAACAAAATGACCTATCTTTTTATAATTGTAGCATTTTAACTTTGTTTTACCTCTCTTTATACCAGCACATTTGCCTCTTTGGCTCTTTCCTGTTGAGTTATTCAATATCTTTCTCTTCTGAAAATACTTTTTTCCCTGCTTCCTTTTGAAGTCAGATGTTTTGTGGGAGATAGATTAAGCAACATAGGCTTGGCTAGAAGACTTAGCTGCCTCAAGGTGCTCATCTTCTATCTCAACAAGTCATTAAGCATGATCAAAAGTTTTGATATTGTCATTGTGTGTCATATTAACTTTCATATGCTCTTAGCTATCAAGAAGGGATCGAATCACAACTTAAACTTATTGCTCATCAGTTAGAGTATGTCCTACATTTTTAATTCATGAATTATGTTTGAAATTTCCTCAGATGCTGCCTCATTGTATGATTTGGGTGTTGGAGATATGCCCTAGAACCAATCGTGTCATACGGTCTAGGGATATCATCCTTATGTATATATATATAAATT
>JAXCLQ010000304.1:0-10091 GCA_035584115.1 Cedrela odorata
GAAGGATGCTGCCCTTGTCTTTGAAACTAAGACTAAAATTCATTCAACCAAGCTAGGTATCTTATCTGTTATTGGTTTCTATAATAATTTGAATGGTTAATGGCCTGAACTCGATTACTACTATAACATCAACATGAAGGCAGTGAAGATACAACTGTTTTATTAAGGTTTATTGAAGGGGAGCAGATTTATGCGTTCTTAGCTTGAACTCGATTACTATAATAATTTGTAAGTTTTATCTCATCATATCACACACAACATATTCTGTGTAGTTTATTAAACCAGCCATAAATTCGTAAATCGTTGGGAGTAAGATTGATATTTGAATGAATGACTGTATAAAAATAATATGTCTATTTACTTTAATTTCTCATAATTTAAAAGGGGAAAATAATACTCGTTTATTATATTATAATATTGAAGTTATTCCATTTACATTATTATCCTTCCTCAACCTTGAATAATTCTAACCAAAGTATCTCTAATTTTCAAGAGTCTAGGTTCAATATTTTTGGCGTTGATCCTCTCCTTAGGTGATTCCGTTGTACACTCTAGAGCCAGATTCAAAATAGATGACACACATTGCTCTTTTGCAGCTAAATATTTGTCTGCTTTGCTTAGAATATTTGCGTTTGCAAGTTCAACCATTAAGCTCTGTATCAAGTCATTAACCCAACTCTTCAAGCTCATTTCTCCAGCAAAAAAATTCATTTATGGGTTTCTTCTTGGTGAATGTTTCCATTAACAAAATCCCATAACTATAAACGTCCCCTCTTATCGATATTTTCCCTTCTCTTCCATACTCTATATATCACATCAATTTTATATAAATCATCAAAAATAATATCATGAGTATCATAAAAAATCAATAAAAGATTTTGAAAATGAACAAAAATATGGAATATAGAACAAACCTAATGCCATATAACCAATCGTGGCAAGGGTTTGAGTCTGCGTCATAGACTGATCTTCTTCACTCAGAAGCTTTGCAATCCTAAAATCACTTAAATGAGCAACCATATTTTCGTCTAACAAAACATTGCTGGGCTTTAAGTCACAGTGAATTGCAGGAGTTGGATAACCACAGTGAAGATATTCCAAAGCTGATGCAACATCTATCATTATGTTCAACCTCCGAAAAATATCAAAAAATGCCGTTGTCAGAATACAAACACTTCTCCAAGCTCCCATTTGACATGTATTCTAATACCAATGCTTCAAAATCATCGTTTGAACAACCGCTTATGATTTTCACAAGGTTTCGATGACGAATATTTTTCATCACTTGACATTCCACATCAAAACTCTTAAATGCTCCTTCAAATTGTAAGTGAAACACCTTTTCTGTAACCTCTATTCCATCCTGAAATCTTGCCTTATAAACAGAACCAAAACTTCCCTTACCAAGTAGGCTGCTTTCACTAAATCTATCCGTTGCTCGCCAAAGTTCGAGGTACGAAAATCTTTTCGGTGTTGTTTGTGGTGGCATATTAGCATCATTTGGCAGCTTTGTACTTTTCTTCAGACATTTGGATATCAACGAAAATCCAAGAACCAAAATGAATGCAGTAGTCAATGGCAAAACAATCCCTAAGAGAAGAACATTTTTCTTTGATCTTCGATGAGTGCTAGTTTTG
Organism: Cedrela odorata; assembly: GCA_035584115.1. Taxonomy (NCBI): domain Eukaryota; kingdom Viridiplantae; phylum Streptophyta; class Magnoliopsida; order Sapindales; family Meliaceae; genus Cedrela; species Cedrela odorata. The sequence goes on from JAXCLQ010000304.1 coordinate 1,638, forward strand.
CTACTTTTGCATGGTGAGACTTGCAGATTGACTGAACCACATAATAAATCATTTCCTACAAATAATTCAGCTGAGAAATTTGCCAAAGAGTCTCCTAGGAATTTCTCCTTTCAGTTGGTTGAAAGATAGATTTAGATATTCAAGATGCAAGAGTTTCTCCATGGATTTAGGAATAACTCCAGAGAGATTATTGTTGGACAAATTCAAAGACTCTAAGCTTATCAAGTCAACGAATAATTCAGGAATTGAGCCTGTCAATCTCTTAAATCCTAAAGAAAGAAATTGTAGATCTTTAAGGCCTGCGATTGTGGTTGGGATATCCCCTGAAAAAAGATTATTTGATAGATCCATTTCTACCACAATCTTCAAATTTTCAATTTCAAATGGTAGAGGTTTGGTGAAATAATTTGATGAGAAGTTAAAGAATAACATGTCTTTAAGGTTCCAAAAGGTTGAGGGTATAGAATTTAACCTATTGGAGCCCAGAATGAGATTCCTTAGAGTTGAGAGATTACCTAGGCATTCAGGAATTGATCCAGAAAGTTTATTACCTTGCAATTCCAATAAAAACAACCCTGCCAAATGACAAAAATTATCTGGGATTGATCCTTCTAATTTATTGAAATTTAGATGTAAACCTTGAAGTTTCCGCTGCTTTTCCAGTGAATCTGGAATAGATTCATTCAATTTATTGGCCCTTAAATTTAAGGTTGTCAAGTTGATCAGGTTTTCGATTTCCTCAGAAATGCTGCCGCTAATGTTGCAATTGTACATGTAAATTCTTTTCAAAGAATTAGAAAGATTACCTATGGATCTTGGAAGGATGGCATGTAGTGGATTTCTACCTAAGGCTAGTCCTTTTAAATTCTTGCAATTTGTCAAAGAGGAAAGAAAGTTCAATTCTGGAGTTGAAGATGTCAAGTAGTTATCACCTAATTCGAGCCGCTCGAGGTTTCTTAAATTGCCAAATGTGCTGGGAATAAAACCTGAAAAGGAGTTCGCTCCCATCTCTATAGTCGAGAGCTTAGAAGCATTGAAGATGAAACTAGGAATTGGCCCATTAAAATTATTCAATGCCAAGTACAACTCTTCAAGATTTGGAAGTTCAAGTTCTAGACTTGATGGAAGACTTCCCGTGAGACTATTATTAGAAAGGGAAAGACTTTTCATTGCTGACATGTTGAAGATTGTAGCTGGGACAACACCAATCAGGTTGCAACCATCAAGCTCCAAAATCTCGAGATTACGAAGATTACCGATTTCATGTGCTATTTCACCTGCAAATATGATATTTAAAATTTTACAATTTTTAACTTTAATTAATAGTTATTTATACAAAAGTTCACTGTCTAAATTTAAAAAAAGTAGCTAACATTCGAATAATAGTTATAACTTCGTAAGCTTAGTTAAGTTTCCGAATTCTTTTGGTATGGCACCTGAGAAATGATTGTACAGCAAGGATAAATGTTGCAGCTGTTTGCAACTTGATATACTGGATGGTATTTCACCATGAAACATGTTTCTGCCCAAACGAAGGGTTCTCAAGTAAGGAAAATAATTGCAAATATTTGCTGGGAGTTCACCAGATAGGCTATTCGCCCTAAAATCAAGAGCAAGCAATGAGGAAAAGTTGTAAGAGGAAGGGAAAGAACCGGAGAGTCCGTTAGCAGTGAGATTAAGTAATTTCAGCGTCAATATGTTGAAGATGGAGGAAGGAATGGTACCGAAAAGCCGGTTAGAACTAAGATCAAGTGTTTGCAGTGAAGATAAATTTCCAAGTCGAAAAGGAATGGTTCCTGCAAGCTTCATCCAGAAATATTCAAGGCTGTGACTCTAAGTTGAATATTATCACAAGTAACGCCGGGCCATTTACAGAAAAAGGTAGTTGTGTTCCAATTTTTGGCGAAGAAATTGGTTGGATCATCAGTTATGTGAGCTTTCAGGGCAAGAAGAGCATCTTTATCTTTGGTAATACTACTGGGGGCTGCTGCAATAATAAGGGGAGGAATCAAACAATGGACGAGGAAAAGTGTTATAGTAAAAAGGTAAGGAATTCTCTCCATGAGAACAGAGATTGAAGTGTGTTTGTTTGTTATTAGTTTAATAATACAAGGAAACACAAAGTGCTGAGTACAAATATATATTGAACCGTGAAGGACGAAGTGTTCAAAAATCAAAATTGTGTGGCTTGAATTGTATTCCTGTGGCTTGAAAGTCTTCGCAGCTACAGAAGCACGTCTATAATACAAAACGAGAGAAATTAGAAATTTCCACCAACTATTATGAAAATATTCCTACAATTATATTAGATGAAGCATCAGACAACGCGTTTTGTTCTAAGTAACAAATTATTGATAAGTAAAAGATAACTCTCCCAAGTTATTAAAAGTACAATAATTGTATATCCTTGATAATTTGAAAACATGAAGATTTCTGAACAATTAAATTCTTGATTTTAAAAGTTTCGAAAAGATAATTCAATTGATTTAGTCCCTTGTTATAGAAATAAGATGTTAAAAAATTAATTTTCTTTTTACCAATTTTTGAAGAATTTTCTTTTTTAATTTGTCTTTCCATAATCAAAATCTTCAAGTCAAGGTTTTTGTCATTGCACAACCAAAGTCTTCAGTCTAGGTTTCGTTAAAAATGAAAAATAAAAATAAAAATAAAATTTCTAAAGTCATGCTCCCAGCATAATCAAGTCTTATTAAGAATTTAGGACGCCGCGCGTGTGTGTATATATATATAAAATAAAAATCAAGTAAAAAAACTGAACATCCTTCACAATATTTAAGATGATCTTCTTAAGATATCGTATACAAAAATAAAACCAATTTATAAATTCATAAATATGAGATTTATTTTTCATAATTAATGTAATTGGTTTATAATATAATATAATATAATATAATATAATTTTGATTTAGTTATAAAAATAAAATCTCATAGTTATGTATTCTTGAATTATATTTATTCTTATTTTTAATTTTTATAGAGATATTGTAAACTTGATTATTACTGATTCAAAATAAAGAAGTTCTCTCCGTTTGAGAAGAATTCTTAGGATTTGACTATCTTTCATTACATATGCTCAATTCATTTGCTCAATTAACAAAACAAAATTTGAAATATGTTATTCAAAATTGAGAATTTTGATTCACAAAACCTGAAATCCTAACTCATAACTCTAATACAAAATTTTATATATTAAAATTAAAACTTGTATAAAAATTACGTAATTTTAGGTGGTTTACCTTTCCTTATTAACTAAAGAAAGTATATATATGGAGAAAATTTGAAATATGTATATATGCGATGAAGGATCAGAAACTCCTTAACTTTACGCTATTACCTTTTTCTTAATAACTAAAGAAAGTAGTATAATTTATAGATGAGATTGACATTGTTACATCATATTTAATGATTTATTAATATATTAAAAATTATATTTTATTCTAAAAAAATAATGTAACACCCACTTTTCTTAAGTATATACTATAAAGTTATGTATATATAATATGTTATGTTTTTACGAGGGTATATGTTAATATAGAAAATAATAAGATATTTTAATAATAAATTATAACTTTTGAGGTAAAATAAAAAAAAGAATAAAGTTAGGGACTGAATTGAAATTTTTTAATAAGTAAAAATTATACCCCAATTTGTGTTATGCGTTTTTGCTGACTTAAGGAGGAAGAAGAAGACATAATAACAAAAGGAAAAAGAAAAAAAAAAGAAAGAAAGAAAAAGAAGAAAAGGATAAAAAATTTGTAAGTTTATTTTTAATTTTATATTTATTTATAGGAATTGATGAATGTTATTAGTTAATATGTCATTTTATTATATATATTTCATAATTTATAGTAATTAGACTTTAATTTTCTTTTTAAAATTAAGAATTAGAGATATTGTTTTATGGAGTAATAATAAAGAAAAAGAAAATTTTAGCATGATTGATATATGATAGTAGTTTAGTCCGTAAATTTTGTAAAATTATGTGTTATTAGTTTACTAAATTGATTTGGAAAAATAAATTAGATATCTGTAGGATTATTATGCTTTTTGCTTTATTAAAAATTATTAAGTTTTCAATTTTTAATAATTTTTCGAAATTAACTTTAGGATATTGAAAACTACTCATTTTTATAGAATAGATGAATGAATAAATTGTTTTAGTTAATCAAATCATATTAAAAAATTATGATATTTTCTATACTGATTTATAATTGTGTTTTTTTATATTATATTAAAATTTTAGAATCAAATAATTTATTTTTGAATTGTTGAGAAATTATGAATGAGCATAGCTTATTGTAGATTTTTGTTTGGCAGAATTTGAAGATTTTAAAGTTAAATTTGTTTAAAATATTTATAGAATGAATTTAGTCCTAGAACTTTTAATTTCTTACTTTTTATATGTGTATATCATCGCTACAAAATTATAGGATATTTGGATGTGTATTATATTTTTTTAAAATCAAATATTTGGTATTACTCAGTATATTTTTTAACACTATTATGATAAGTGATCAAATTTACGATATGAAAAAAAATAGTTCTAGGAGGATTTAAGGGTCGATATTTTTATTTGATCTTATATTATATTTCTTAAATATTATGTTATGATTTTATGAGGAAATAACGTTGTTTAAGGTATAAGAAAAATTCTTAAACAATATAAGGTTAGTTTTGGAGAGTTTAAGAATATTGAGTTACCAAATATATTAGATGATGTAAGTTGTACTACTAAAGTCTAATAAGTTAGATTTTGTTTTATGGTAGTGTATAAGAGATTTATAAATGTTAATTTTTTTATTATATATCAAAGTGCTTAAATTAGTTTTGGTTGTAATCGTTAAGAGGTAAGTACATTAGACTTTTAAAAAGAATCACAATAAACGTATGTGTGTATTTGATTATATTTTTAAAATTATTTTTCAATTATACATTATTATAAAAATATTGATTTTTATGTTATTATGTATTTATATAGTTGTTCATAATGGTGTATTTATATGTGATTGCTTATAGGTTATGTGCATTGACATTGAAGAATGAACATATATATTATGTTTTAAGTGATAATAAAGTAATTTTGTAAGAAAAATGTTTATGAAAGTTAAGATTTATGTGCTAAGGTATCGAACTTCATTACATGTTTAATAAGTAATTACAAGTTTATAAAAAGTCTTTATAAGTATGGTCATTCCTTCGAGTTTAGTATATTAATAAGTATTGTTAATTGTTCTATATAATATATGAGAGATTTTTGGAGATACCCCTGAGTATAGTGTATCTTCACATTCATGTGAAGACGTATTTGTGCATGTGAGAGAAATCACAGTTGATCAAGGTGAGAGAATGACTCTTACCTTTAGGCATGGACATTCATTATTTTTGAAATCATATGCCTTACTTATACTTAACCCACATACAGTATGTCATCGATGGATAACATAGATTCAATCAATGATAAGTGATAAATGAAGCCCTACTAAGTAGTAATTGAATTGAATATTTTTAGTAAATTTTAAAAGAAACTTATATAGTGTTTAAGTGTTATAAAACTTTAAAAATGATCATAGTTTTCATTTCATGTTATATTATGTGCTTGCATTATATATATGTATGTATGTATGTATTTTGTGTATATGAAAAATTAGTGTACTTACTGAGTTTAAAACTTATTATAGTTTATTATGATTTCTAAATAATTAAAGTTATGCAAATAACAAATGAATTTGGCCAAGCATTTGTTGATATTTGGTTCCTTAGAATTCAAGATTTTCGTTATTATTATATTTTGTAAATTGTTCAAAATAATTTTTATGATTAATGAAAATTTATGAAAGTATATGAGTTAAATTTTAATGTTTTTCCATGATTTAAGTTTTGGAAGTTAAGAAAAATCACATTTCAAAACCCTTTCGAATTTGGGAGCGTTACAAATAATATACTTATTTTTTTTTCTTATATCCCTTCTTATTACCCATAGAATATGATTGATTAAGAATTTTGATTAGTTTCTTTAAGATGATAAAGATAATTTTAATTAATTTTTTTAAATCCTCCTACAAATAAAATAGGAGAGAGGAATATAAAATAATGCTTAAGGTAGAGGTAAGAGAAAGTAATTAGGAGAGAAAAAAAAAGGTAGTAATTGTGAGAGAGAAATGAATTAATTATTGTTAAGAATTTATATCATTAACTTCATCTACTCTTAACCCTCAATAATGTTCTAATCTAAAAGTTGAAAAATAGTGTAAAGTAAAAGCTTTTATCATTACCTTTTATATATAATCAAGGCTTTTAGGATTGTCGTGGTCAAATGAATAAAATAGAAGAGTATTTATTTCTATGAAGTGAAGGAAATTATTTGGATTTTTGAGGTGTTGTTTGGGAAATTAGACAAAAAATATAGGGATTAGTTAAGTTAGATTCTAATGTATGAGATAATATGACCACTAAAAACTAGACTATGAGTGACAATTTAGATTATTGTGTCATATTCGTGTCGTATTGTGTTAAATAGAGGGTAATACGAACCTGACTCGTTTAATAATTGTGTCAAAAATTGAAAAACTCGACACAATTACTAAACAATATATATATATATATATAATATTTTAAATATAACTAAATACTTTTTAAAACATAATAAATTTAATTAATTTTTTAAATTTTATTAAATCGTAAATAAGTTAATATATTATAATTATTAAAATAATTAATCATATTATAAATAAGTTTACGTGTTAAAAACTTTAAACTCAAATATAAAATAATTATTAATCGTGTTGTGTTATCTATTTAATAACCATATTATTTAATGTCAACTGAACCCATAAATTTGTGTCGGTTGATCGTATAAAAAATTGTCATCTCTAAGGTAGACGTTGGTAGGCTACAGTCGAACACTGAGCCACTGGCTTTTTATCATAGTTTAAATCTTGAATCCAAGAAGAAAATGGACCAATCAGATTCTGCGGTGTCATCATCAAGAATGAGATCAAATGCGACATTATCAGTTGTATTATTGCAGGAAGAATTATTACTGATATTGAATCCTAGTGGTAGTAAGTTTGCTACCAGCTGCTTATGATAACTCATTACACTTACAAATTTAAAATGATGGAATAAAGCTGAAAATTATAAAAATATTTGTTTCACAAATTTGGTTCTTTCGACTGTGATCAAGTGCCCCGGCCCCGGCCCCTGCCCCATTACTTACACATTTACCACCACTAAAAATATATAACATTTTTATCATAATTTGCCCAAAATATTTGCTAAAATTTAAATGAATTTAAAAAAAAGAAAAGAAAAGAAAAGAAAAGAAAAGAAAAGAGAAAAATGGAATTGAGAAGTGATTTGTGGAGACGAAGAGAAATGATGGTCATGTTATATTGGTATCGAAAGAGAAGGGGAGATTTTAATATGAATTTTTAAGTGTGAACGAGTAAACAATTGAGGACGATAAATGTTTCATTATTAAACTAAATGGTTCTCCTACGAACTTACCAGCCCCTGAAGTTTCCTATAAAATCAACAGTCAAAGCCATATTTTCACGTTCCCTTGGAGAAGATACAAAAGTAAATCGATAAAGCATTCTTGTCCATTCTTTTTTGTCTGTGACTCTCTTTATTAAATTTTCTCATCTCTTTATTTATTGCCAAATGTTGAATTTGAAGTTTGAACATACATGAGTTATTTTTGTTTAATTTAATATTAACCCAAACGTTTTAAAGTAATTGTCATGTTGCACACAGTCGGTTTTCTGTTGGTAAAGGTTTTCTAAAACGTTCAATGCATATTTGTATAGCTTTGTTGCAGTGATCGACATGAGTCGCGGAATCTGTCTAATTATATACGATTCTTTTAATGGAATTACACCGAATATTAAAGAAATAAAGGATTGAGAACTTTTAAGTGACTCCGTATAATTCAGTGTTAGATAAGTTGTCACCGCTCTGTTGAATGTTGGTTGGTAGCCTTCTTCAATAAGATCATTTCGCTTTGACTCGTTGAAATACTTTTAACTTAATTCAGCAAGATTCCCTTATTAAATATCGATGAACTTCCTTTAACAAGTACAAATTATTCTTTCAAAAAATATAAATATCTTAATTATACTTAAAAAATATTTTTTAAGTTTATGAAATTAAAAATCACGTATTCATAATTTTTATCAAATTGTTTTTACTTTATTGAACGAAATAAAATAAAAAAGAAGAGGAAAACAAACCTCACAACATCTCCCTCTCTTTGACATCTAAGAAAGACGTTGCATAATAAGAATAAAACACATATATATAAAAAAAAAATTCTAAACTTTATTTTTGTTTCGAAGATTTTTCTAAATAGAAATGATTCTCTGTTAAATAAAAGACTAATAATTCTTTCTTTTGAGAAGTATAATTGTCACACAATTTTTTTAATTACGTTTAAAA
>JAXCLQ010000305.1:0-10086 GCA_035584115.1 Cedrela odorata
CAGACATAGGTTATGGAGGGATACTTAAACAAAGGTTAGAAGAGTCTAAGCAAGAATCAATAGTTAGGTATCATTCAAGAATTTGGCTCGGTGCCCAAAAAAATTATTCAACTATTAAAAAAGAAATTTTATCAATTGTCTTATGTATTATGAAGTTTCAAGATGACTTATTCAATAAAACGTTTTTATTACGCATAGACTGTAAATCTGTAAAAAGAAATTTTACAAAAAGATGTGAAAAATCTTGTCTTAAAACAAATCTTTGCTAGATGGCAAGATATTTTGTCTGTTTTTTGTTTAAAAATTGAGTATATAAAGGGGAAAGACAATGCCTTTCCCGATTATCTTACAAAAGAATTTAGAAGGGAAAAAAGAGTTGAGAGAGAAACTCTCCATTCTCTCTTCTTTCTCCGAAAAAATCTCTTAGTAAGCTATCAAAACTTAGCAAGAAAACCCATCCTTTAACCTTTTCTTCACAAGCCTTACTTCAAATTTCAAGAGTATGCTCTTTGCTTGTGAGTTAAACTCGATCTGGCAAATCAGAAATTGATTCTGAAAATTATTCAAGCTTCCTTCCATCACTTTCTTCTTCTTTTCTAAACCTTACCCTAGCATGACAACCGTTTACATTAAAAATCGTATTCAAATATTAGATGCATGGATAACTAATGCTAAAAGGCTGAAAGTTATCCTACTTAGATCTCGACATCTTGAACGTTATAATCGTCTTATTGGTTGGATTGATTGAGATATTCAACGTTGTACGATAGAAAGAAATAATTTGATGTTGGGATAAACTTATAGTTTATCTTAATATTAGAAAATACTTCTATCATCCTTTTATTCAAAAACTTTTCCTACTCAAACACTCTTATGTAAATATATATATAATAATAAAATAAAATCTAGTCCAAAATCATGTATGTTTGGTTCAGTTTTTAGCTTAAAGAAAGAAGCAGATCCTTGTAACCTTCCTATTGTTGAAACCTTAAGAAGGTTGTGCTGTGTATATTTCAAAGAATTGTGTTGGAGGATCAAGAGGGTAACAATGAAAGCTGTGCATGCGTTGGTAAGCTAGGCGTACCAGGCAGTAAGTCCCGAGTGAGGCTATAAGACCGTTGGATTACCTGGTGTCCTCGGAGCCACCTTGATCTGAAGATTATAATTTGGAGAAGTATATATAGTCTCAATTTTTGAAAGACAACTTCAAGAAGAAGGAAATCTGGATCTGAAGATCTCAACAAGCAAGAAGATGAATAGTTTTACATGATTAAAGCATCGAAAAAGACATTTGAAGATGAGACCAGCATAATAATCATGTCTCTTATGTGGGACATGGAATATGTTTAATAATTTACTTTATGTCAAATATTGTAATAATTTACTTTATGTCATTATCGTTGTAATAGTTAGTATTAGTGAGAGGTAATTTTAGAGAGAGAAAAGCTTGTAAAAATCCTCTGAATTCCCTACTTACAATCTTGTACAAAATTTTTAATCTTTCAATAAATCAAGTAAGTTTTTATTCACAATGACTTCAATTAAATTATATTTGTTTATTATTATTTCACTTTTCATTTCTTTTATTCAAATTGTTTTAATTATTCTATTTTAAATAAAAGTTATTTATTTTCAAATTAATTCTTTATCTTTTATATATGTCATGCTCTATATTTAACCTGATATAGTGTATGCTGTAAGTATTACGAGTCAATATCAAGCAAATCTAGGAGAAGAACATTAGACTACGATCAAAATGATCCTTAAGTACTTGAGAAGAACTAAAGATTTAGCGTTGACCTTTGGGGGAGGTGAGTTAAAACTTTAGGGTTACACTGATTCTGATTTCTAATAAGATGTGAATGATAGAAAGTCTATTTTTGCATTTGTCTTCATATTTAATTAAGGTGTTGTCTATTGGAAGAGGTCCAAACAGACTACTATAACTGACTCCACTATAGAAGCTAAATATATCACTACTTCTGAAGCTGCGAAAGAGGTTGTTTGGATCCGTAAATTCGTAACAGAACTTGGAGTGGTTTCTTCCATAGTTGACCTAGTAGCTTTGTACTGTGACAATAATGGAGCCATAGCTCAGACTGAGGAGCCGAGGTCTCACTAGAAGTTTAAGCATATTTAGAGGAAATACCTCTTGATTAGAGAGTTTATAGCGGATAAACATCTAGTAGTGTAGAAAACCTCATCTGTAGATAACGTGGCAGACCTAATGACTAAGCCGATGACACAGCAACAACTGGATAACCATCTACAGATGATGGGTATTGGATACCATAGTGATTGACTCTAATGCAAATAGGAGTTTTTTGGAGATATGCCCTAGAACTAATCGTGTCATATGGTTCAGGGATATCATTTTATGATTAATAAAATGGCATTTTATATCATTTTACGTTTACAGTTGCTTTAATAAATAATTAATGCAGAATTAGATCCCATGATGTATTATAATGTCAAGACTCTATCTGCAAAGAGTTGTAAATATGAGTAAAGAGTTTTGATATGAATACATCCGAATCAGTTCCCGGTTAAAATGATGTCATATAGAATTATGACATTGCCTGACTGGTATGTTTAATGCTACCAAAGATTAGTATTGGATGCTAATAGTTGGGTGACGAGTCTCATGTTACAAAAGCATAAACATGGGTAATACATTAGAGAACATGCTACTGAACATGACCAAATCTAACGAATTACATGGGAGATTATTCACAATCAATGATATATCACACAGTCATACTAGTGTACCACTTGTCCTTTGACTTAAGGTATTACGGTTGCCATCTGCATTGAGGCACATCGTTCACTTATGTATATCGCACCGAGCCAGCCACACCTAGTGAAAGAAGCTTGCTAGCAATGTGGTCTTAGTGTATAAGGATAGGTGATGACCAAGATGGAATTTGCTAGCTCAGATATTTAAGTTTGAGATCCTAGGCAGGGATGTCATACATGGGAAATGAAATCTCTAGATATAGTTCATGTTTCTGAAAAGGAGTTTTCTAATACACGAACCTTGTATATGATTAGAGACTTTATTCTTATGATTGAGTTCGGGGTTTGATGACTCCATGACCTGCACTCGATCAAGAGTAAATAGCAGAGGGACTTTACTACATACATATACGACTATATGAATTCATTAGTGTCTAGGGGTCATGGCATCTTGTTAGAGGTTTTGTATAATCATTGGGAACTTTGGATATAAAGGTTCGTATCCACTCATGTCCAGTTCACAGTGAACCTAGACAGTCACACACATATAGGTTACTTATTGATGATGGTTGTTACTATATAAAATATTTATTAAGTTAGTTAATAATATTGTTGCGATACTTGATCGAATGACAATTTAATTCTTTATTGTAAAGAATTAATTTTCTAGCCAAGATGTGCTAGCACATGTGTGTGGAAAATATTTTGATAATAATTTGGATTACGTAAATTTGCTTTACAGACATTTGAAAACTAAGAAAATATATTTTTGTCATAAGGATATTAATGAATAAATTATTTATTTATTAATGATTAAATAATTATTATTTGATTAATTGATCATTGGTTGACAAATGACATCATATGATGTTGTCAAGTGTCTTTTTACAATTAATGTTTTAAAGTCAAACATTGTCAAGTGATTATTACATATAATAATATATATGATATAATATTAAATTATAATAATTACTTTTTTTATATTGTATAAAATAAAATAAACATTCTCTCTCTCTTAAAATATCTTAAATTATATATTAATATCATTAATATATATTATATATTGAGATATTTTGGTGCATTAATTGGATTAATGCAAATTGTATTGAATTTTGAAATCCATCCATAGATGAGTGCCATGTGGAATCCACTTACTTTGTTACTAAACAAAGTGCTTGGATGAAACATGGACATATGGCATCTTGGTTTTGAGAAAACAAAAAAGAGGCAATTTGGGATTTTGAACTCAACACACTTAGAATTGAGAGAAACCAAGCTATTATTCATCTTCTTCTCCCTTCTCTACCGAGAACTGTATTGGTGAATGGGTGAAGTTTTGTTTTGAACAATATTAAAGGGAAAAAGAAGATATTAGAGAGAGAAAAGAAGAAGAGAAAAGGGATGAAAAGTTCATAAGTTTCCTCATTTTCAACAAACACAAGAACTTGAAAGTTTTCTAAGGTAGAAAATCTTGTTCTTAAGTTTTTATACACAAATTTGAGTAACCAAAACCCATCACCAATAACCCCATGTGTGTGACACGACACGAAGATCATTTTTTTTAATTATTTAAAATTTTAAAATGCACATACATACATATTTTGGTCCTTGGGTGAGCCATTCCATACTTGCCATGTGACGGCAGTGGCTCCTCTATTGCTTTTGGCATAAACAAGCCCGGGAATCGGTCCCACGTGTCACGCTATGGTCACGAAACTTTCAAAATACTAAAATTCACATTCCAAAAGTTATCTATTACATATTTAACCATCAAATACTCCAAATAATGTAATATAACACAATTTACCATTTCCTATGCAAAAATCAATGGAAATCCCAAATGAACAGTAAATTTCTTAATTCTAACATGTTCCAAAATCTTAAAATTAAACCTATAATGGGTTAATAAACTTACTGGTAACCTATTGAAATTTGTAAAAACCTTTGATTGCCGATTAAATGGAAAATCTTTAAATCTTTTTGAAACCCTAGTTTTTCTTCCTTACTTCTAATTGATGTTTCCAGTCCAAATTGGTACCAAATCGAAGAGAGAAGGATGGATAATCACTTGGCAACAAAAATTTGTAAGAATAAGTCAAGGATTTGAATAAATCTTGAGAGATAAAGGGATATAGAGAGAAGTTTTGTTCTAGAGAGAGGGAGAGTAATACAAATGAAGAAACACTAGGAGTTAATCCCCCCTCATGTGTATATATATAATTGGTCGAAAAGACCAAATTATCTTTAAGAAATCTCAAAAATTCCTAAACTGTCTGTCGAATTTTACCTAGATTAGCGAAAATTGTTGATACTTTTGTGCTCAGGTATCGATTTATTTTGTGAATGTGTCAATACTTTGAACTCAAGTAACGACCCGTTCATAAAATTTGAATTTGAAAATTTCTTCGATCTAGAGTATCAATACTTTGCCTTCATGCATTGACCTATTTGCAATGTATCGACACTTTTTAGGAAAGTATCGATCTGGTTTATCTTGTAAATATTTTTAAACTCTCTGAATTACAAAATATCGATATTTTTTTATGAAAGTATCAATACCTTTAGCGGGTATCGACCTGCATCCTTAAGGTATTGATACTTTGATACATATATCAACCTTCTCAGTCCTATATATCGATACTATATGCTCAAACATAAATTTCTCACAGAACTTTTAAGGTGAAACCAAATATTCTATAGCAAGATCGCCGTATGCATAAACGTAAAGTGACATATAAAAACCAAATTTATACTAAACCCATAATACTTCATACACTCAATCTCATACCATGAACTATCTTAAGCTCAACTAAGCCTCGATAATGTGTCAACTAACCATGAACAATGCACGTGTAAAAATGAAAGTCATACAATGAATGTTTAATCCCTATGTTTCAAATAATAGGGTTTACAACACCAATACCATTAATCTGACTAAAAATTTAGTGTATCACTCTAGAACAAAATGTATAGAGATCCGTCATCATTTCATTAGAGATCACGTTAGTAAAAGAGAGGCTTATCTAGAATATGTCAGCACAAATGATTAATTAGCTGATGTTTTTACAAAAACTCTTAATCGTGAATGATTTTGTTCAATTAGAAATGAATTAGAAATGAGAAAAATTGATCAATATTCATTGCATTTCTATAGTGTAGACCAAAAATGGGTTTATGTAATCCATTATTTGAGTTATCTTAATAAATTATTCATTTATCAATAAATAAATAACCTCGCTAAAATAATTTTTTTTCTTAGTCCCAACAATATTATTTTATAAAGGTATTATTCTATTTGTTAAAATTATTAAAATATATCATTACTTATTGTTTTGCAAAAAATTAGAAACTATTACGTTGTTATTTTACTAAAAAAATAATAATTGGTAATAAAATATCAACATGCAATCATAACAAGAATTATACAATGGAGTTATAGAAATATTTTTTTAGAAGAAAGGAAGGAGTAGATATTTTAAGTTGCATTTAGTGATATCTTATGAGATTAGTATGTGTAAGGGTAACTAAAGCATACTTCTTCCTCCGAGGTTTTAAAAAATCACAATTAGATAAAAAGTTTTGTAAAAATAACAATTACTTCCCTTGAAATGATAAAATTATTTATGTTAATCCTCAAGTTTAATAGTAAAAAAGTAATTATACTTAAAATATTTTTGAAAATTATTTAGCGTTTGTTTGCCAATTCTAATAAGCACCAAATAAGTATTAAATTACAAATATAAGTATTTGTTTATGCGTGACTATTAACTCTATATAAATAAGAAAAATAATTTCTTCTAACTTAAAAGTCAGTCCAGATGGTTTTCAACCTAATTCCTTAAATTCAATTTTTTTCTATATATATAATTAACCAAAGAACAATAAATAAACAAAACAAACATTTACCTCAATGTAATATTCTTCTTGGGCTTGTTTGTTTGATTGATATTTGTAAGAAAAAGAATAATTTTTGGGAATGAGAAATGAGAAAAAAATAATGGAAATGGAGAGCTTGTTGTTTGCAAACGTGAAAAATGCAAATTTTATTAAGTTTTAATTGTGGGGGTAATTTTCGTCTAAATATAATATGTTTGGTTAGTTTAATTAAAAATTAAAGTATATGATTGTTTAGGTAAATTGAGTTAAAAAAAAGTGAATATTTTTAAAAAATTTCCTTTTTCTATTTTTGTTAAGACAAGTAATAACTAATAATTGGAAAACAATACGGATAAAACAATATCTATAGATTATTAATATTGCATTTCAAGAATGTGGAAATCAAACTAAAAATTACTCTAATCAACCATGGGAGAGGGTTTCCATGCACAAATAAAATTAGTTACATCTTTTGTTAAGTTGCACCTTGTTCTTGAATTTATAAAGATTAAATTAAAAAAAATACTGAGTTAATAAAATTATTATAAGATTTTAAACAAAGTTTGGATTTTAATAATTAATTCGATTCTAAGATAATATATATATATATATATACACACACACAATCTTATATATTTAAAAGATATTGAGTAACAAACCACCGGTTTTTAGTTTTACTACTGTAATTTTATATGCTGAGGTGGCAACATTCTATTAGTCAGCGGTATAACTGAGCCGCCAAATATTTAACTGCAGGGTCCTAACGAGTAACGAACAAACTACATTAACCGTCTATAGAGAGAGAAAATCAACCCAATATTTCATTGATTTCCTTTCGCTTCCTTTATTTTCTCTGTAAAGAAACAAGCCTCGCAATTTTTTTCCTCGTTTTTCTTTTGAAAATGGAGTACGATCCTGATAACCCACTTCCTTCATCGGAGAACCGAGCTTCTGAGAACTACTTTAATGAAGAAATGGAGTCAATGGCTGCGGAGGGCTATTCAGAGAACAAAGAAGCGAATCTCAGACAAGTAGCTCTGCATGTGATCTGCAAAGTAAGTGCTTTTGATTTCTTGTTTGGTTCCTGGGAAAATGAAAGGAAACGAAACTAAAATTGTGGCATGTTAAGGACTAAATGTGGGGAGTTCAAATATTGTGTTTCTATTTTTCTTTTCTGAGAAACCAGAGTAAAAGAAAATAACGGAACTTAGAAAAGCTTTAAGTTTTGTGGTTCTTAGACAATTCTTTCGTTTTTCAATACTTTATTAATCAATCTTTGTAGATTCTGTTCGTTTACTGGAAAAACGGAGTAAATGAAAGTGCTTTGCACTTTTTTATGAATTGACCATATATACCTTTGTTTGGCAAGTAAGAAAACGAAAGAATTCCCCAGATTCCCTTGTTTTGCTCTCTGAACATCAAGGATTTTGTTCTATGCTTGTTTTCTTTTCTTTTCCTTCAATCTATTGCAAAGGTTTCTGACATGGGCATGAAGCCATTGACAAGTTAATTAAACTTATTAGAAGAACAAGTAATTTCAGTAACATACAGAATTTCTTCTATGAGTTAATTATATGCTTTAGTAGTTTGATTTAATCAAACTTGTAATCTTTGATCAATTTATGAAATTTACTCCTATTTAATGTGTTGCACACAGTACTCAAAATCTTTGAATTTCGACTCATTCATACCGTATCTCGCACTGAATTACTTTGATCGCTTCATTTCAAGGCATCAACTCCCGGTATTTCAATATCAAAACCCTGACATTTTATGAGTTATACCTGTTTGATTTTACAGGATTTGTGGGTGTTAACCTTGTCTTCTTTAATCAGGATGTGCTAGGACGTGTGCGAGATGACATAGTTCTTGCTGCCATTTGTTGTCTAACACTTGCAGCAAAGATGAGAGATCGAACTTTCAGAGTCCGAAATCTTTTGGTAAATCGCTATATATTAAAATGTATATATATTTGTTTAAAGATTGAATTTATTTCCCTAATTTGTCTGGTCTACTGATGTCTCAGAAGGCAGATAAGAATCTGAAAGACAACTTTAAAAATCACATACTGGACATGGAACTTCAGATTCTCAATGGACTTAACTGGCGAATGCGTGCTGTAACAGCTATATGCTTTGTGTCATTCTTCGTTGGGAAGATCCCAGTTGGAAAATGCATCAAACGTAGAATCCTCTACGAGATAATAATCCAAGCACAAGGCGGTAAGATAGCTTGAATTCTGCATTTTCTGTTGTTTTAGTTACAGAAAATGAGAAGCTTGTTCAATTGTCATAGCGACAAACAAATACTTCTTGATATCTGATCAATTCTAACCATTTTCATGACAGATATCAGCTTTACGAAATTCTATCCTTCAGTGATTGCAGCATCAGCTCTTCTCACAGCTTGCAGACTTCTGTACCCGGACGAATATAACAGATGCAAAGGGGATCTTTTAGCTAGCAGATATATCGAAAAGGTAACAAGTCAGTATATAAATGAGTTGTTTGATCATCCTTCTCCTTTGAGGTAGATTTTTATTTTTTTTTTTTGAGCTTTGCCATCTTTGTTGTTTCAGGAGGATCTAGAACCCTGCCTACAGAAAACTTATGAAATGTGCATGAAGATGCAAATTCAACTTGAAAGAAATGAGAATTTGGAGGGCGGGACTCGACCCGGGGTAGAAGCTGGAGGAACACCAAGCTCAATCTCAATCAAGGAGCCGCCGCTGGCGATCTCAGAGATAGAAAAGCAGACAGAAAGTGAACTCAAGCCAAGCTCAACCTCGCACAGAGCTGGCAAGGAACTGGTGCAGGATATCTCTGAGATAAAGGAGGAGCCTGGCGAAAGAGAAACTGATCCAAACTTGATCTCACGCAGACCTGGAAAGGAGCCAATGCTGGAGAAGTCTGATACCAATGCAGAGTTGAGCTTTGAACTCAAGTGGGGCCTCTGGAGTTCTGATAACCAAACGGAATTGACCATTGATTCCCCTCTTTTCCGACCACGAGCTGAATCCTGAATTTAGTGATGATTTTGGCTCTTTTTTTTTCGCCATGTAATGAATGAATCTCAAGTAAAACTACCAACGATAGCATTTGAACAAATAAAATGACGTGCGAACTAACTATTGGGAATTAAACATATTATATGCGATAAAAATTTAAAATTAAAAAAAATTATTTTAATTAATTATATTAATTAATATTTATTAATTTCTATGTCAAGATCATATTATTTAACATACTTTTAACATTAAATAAATATAAAATAGAGGATTAAGATCTTACCTTAAAATTTCACCACCAATAAGAATAGATTAAGATTTCTTCAGATTTTTTACAGTTCCGCAACTTTGATTACTGTTTTGACTTTCAAAACTTTTGAATCGGAATTTCTTCGTAAAACATAAAGTTGTAGATCTTCAAGTTTTCTTTCCAGATCTTCTTAAATTGTATTAATCCAATATTTGAA
>JAXCLQ010000306.1:0-10086 GCA_035584115.1 Cedrela odorata
TAATTACGCATGTATAAATTTACTCACAACTTAGGGGAGGGTAATCACTCCCTCTACGTCTCCTCACGCCCACTCGGTACTTCTCGTGGGTTCTCGGAACCTAGTATCACACACATATATTTAAAATAAATTCTTATTCTCCAAATGTTTATATTCTAATGTATTTAAATTAAACATGTGTGAAAATGTAACTTATTATTCTTAGGTGACACACAACGTTTCTCGAAGCTTAACTAATGGGCCATTTATCTGATTTCCAACAATGAAATCCCATGGCTATTTTTATTCAAACTTTTCACATTCACGTCTAACACAACTATACTTATTCCCACAAATACTTAACGTGTATGTGTCACCATAACATCCATGCACCGCAATACTACATAATTCCATATTTTCTTCACATATTGATACAATTACTCAAATGACAATTCAATGCATATATATATATATATCATCATATTTTCCATTTATCGCAATTCTACACCACAATACATTTTCGATAAATATACGTACACATATTCCAATGATAAATACACGCATATTCGACGTTATACACTTCCAATTATCACTATATACTCAATTCTACATTTCCTATACAAAATCAAGCTTAAATTTGACAATTATCTATGGATGAACAGTAGCCATAAACTTTTAATTTATCCAAAATAATGAATCGAGCTTAAAATAGGTTATTTGACTTACCTAGAACCTGTTGAAGTCGTTAGAACCTTGAATTAACCGTTTAAAATGAAAATCCCCAATTTGTCTCCAAAACCCTAACTTTCTCTTTGCTTTTCTTGCCAAATTATAGCTTCAATATATAAAGGAGATGTTAAATAGTCATTAGGAAACAAAAATTGGCAAGAATTTCAGTTAATATTCAAGTAATTTGATGGAGAAATGGAGAAGAAGAGGAAAATTTTAGGTTCTGTCGAAGAGAAAAGCAAAAACATAGCTACTGCCGTTATGTTTTTATTTCTGATTTAAAAAATTTCGATTAGCCCCCCAATATTTTAAAAAATTCTATATTTACCTGAAACTTTGGAAAGTCTTCACTTTAGTCATTCCTTCACAAAAACAGAAATTCTGAAATTACCTGAAACTTTAAAAAACTCTTCAATTTAGTCCTGAAATCATTGAAACAGGGTTTACACTGTTAATATCGAATTTACTGTGCAAATAGTTACTGTGCAGATTAAAGTTACTGTGTAAATAGTTACTGTAACAATATTCAAAACACTGTAGCACCTTCAAAATCATTGTTTACTCGAGAGAAAAACACACCAATTTTTTTTTCCACAAACACCCCAATCAATGCCAAATCAATCCAACATTATGTTTTCTATTCCAATTTAACCCAATTTAATATTTCCTAAGTAAAATCAATTATAAATTTCTTATGTTAATAGTAACTCAAATTCAATTTCATGCCCCAAATCTAAAAATTAAGCTTCTAATGAATCATTAAACTTACCCGTAATTGAAATTTGAAAGAAAAACGCTTGAATTCGGACGAATTAAGTCAGAATTTAAGAAAGAAAGGGAAAGGAAGCTTTTGGTTGAAGAAGACGGAGGCTACTGGAATGGAGAAGGAGGAAGGCAAATTGTATTATATTGTGGAATAAAAAATATCAATTAGACCCCATATTCCTTTTAATATTATAAAAATAGCTTAAAACTTTGTAAAACTTTCATTTTAGTCCTTTTAAAAAATTTCTAAAATAACCTTTAATGTTTCAAAATCTTTACAAATAAGTCCAAAACTAATCTAAACACTATTCTCTTATTCTAAAATTCACTTATAACTTAACTTAAAAATATTAATTTTGAACCTAAACAAATAATACTATTTTGAGTCTAAAATTCAATTATTTACCTAAAAGTTATAAGTTACATAAAATTTTAATTAATCAAATAATATGATATTATTTGATTAAATTTTCTATATACTCCAGATGCTACAGTTACAAATTTCTAAAATTGCGGGTGTTATAGAATAAGTTTGAGAATGGGGTGTTGCAGATACATTTGGACGGTGTATCGATACTTTCAATCCAAATATCGATCTCTTCATGCTCAGAATAGATTCTGACATTTTTCTTTTCATTCCTTAGCATTAATTTCATTTATCTTTTAGGTGCTCCGCCCCCGATCCCCCGCAAGACCGTTGCCCCTTGACCCTACTCGCTAACTAGCTAGCGAGATCGCTGAATGCTACAGTGTAGGGTAACATACAGTACCCAAATACATGTTAAACTCAACTCGCTTAATTTATTAAATTCTCATATCGTGAGCTAACTTAAATCACCTAAACTTCATTAATGTGTCAACTAACCATTACCATGCATATGTGAAATGAATGTCCTACAAATGACTACTTTACTCTTATATATAAAGAACAGGGTTTAACAACTTTGGTAAGAATTTTTTTAGGGTTGATCATTTACATCAATGACCTCTAAAATAAGGTCATTTTAGAAAATTTTTTCTTTTAAATAATTACAAGCAAACAAATTTATTGAAACATAAGTTAGTGATAACAAAGTTAATTAATATTTAAACTAATTTAATTATAGCATAATTCAAAATGAATAAAGTTTTAATGAAAAGATAAATTAAACAAAAGTCACAATGTAAAATTAAACATAAGTAGCAATAAATAAGAATAAATGATGAAATCCATTAAATTACAATTATTAAGGTATCATAATCCACCAATGTTTAATTTTATTATGAATATTATTAATTCTCAATTAGAATAATAGTTAAGAAATCAATCCATTATTATTTTAAGATTTTACGTTAAAACTCATATTATATATATTTTAGGTAAGTTCTTTACTGAACAAATGCAATCTCTAAGCATTTTATGTACCCAATCTTAATAAAAATATAAATTAAATTAAAGGAAAATTACTTTTAAATATTACAAGACTAAGCTTCAAGTTAATCAAATAAATTCTTAACTATCAAATATACATGAAATAATTGATGAAAAGATATATATATATATATATTTATTAACTTAATAAAGAAAGAATTATAAACTTTAAGCGCAAAAGATAATGGGAATTAATACTTCATGATATAATTATATCAATTAAACACGGCTTCATCGTCAATTTAAGTACAAAAAAAAGAAAAAAGAAAAAAAGATATGATGAAAAGAATATAAAATCAGGGAAGATCAAGCAAAAGTGTTGTTGCATCCTTTCTTACTTTGCCTCCAATCTATACTCTTAAAGCTAAGGTTTTGACTCTTATTTACACTATTTAATAATCACTCATAAGTTAAATCTATTACAAAAGTGATTTGTAATTTCATTTTAAATTAGGAGTCCTAGTAAAGCATGGAAATAACAATTTTATTTTATAGTTACTCTCATCAAAAGAAATAATTTTTGCATTTGCTGTAGAACTTGAATCAGAAAAAATGCACGATTACTTAAAAGAGAAATTGTGACTTCATGATGTTGTGACAATGAGAAGTCATATGATGAGAGACGATGCAAAACTGAACATAAGAGATGTCATAAAGTTGTAGAAGAGGTTATATAACCCACGAGAAAACTCTCATGTAAGAAAAGTAACAACTAAATCAACATTATACACGAATTATGCTATTTTGATCTTACTTTTGAACCAAACAAAAAGTAGATTTTGTGGCTTGTAAATTAAAGGGTAGTGCTAGTGTGTGGTAGTAACATTATCAAGACCAGCTCTGAACGGGAGGGTAACCCGTTGTAAGAAGTTGGACTCAAATAAAAGCTTTCTTGAAGGATAGATTCCTACCTCATGACTATGACCATATCCTCTTTCAATAATTACAGAATTGTTGTTAAGGTATGCGCATCATAGCTACCTATACTAAAGAGTTTTTGCGTTTACAATCTAAGTGTAATATGAATGAGACCGAGACCAGCAAATTGCACGTTAAGTCAATGGACTAAATTGTGGTGTGCAAGATTAATTAGCCATGAAAACCATGTGGTTAGTTGACCAAGCTCAGAATTTGACGTTAAGGGTTGAATAAGTCATACAATTAAGAAGAACATCAAGAGGTCCTACGAGCCAACGATTTGTATCTAACAACAAGTCCTCGTCGAACAACATTAAGGATAAAATAGTAGATTCGCAAGGAAAAGAAGTTGAACTTAAGAGGTTATAATCAAAGGGAAAAGACAAGCAAGAAACAACCAAGGAATTTCATTGTTTCAAGTGCAACGAAATAGTATACAAGTCTAATGACTGTCCTAAATGGAAGTTTGCCAATGTCGCCTAACGTGAGTATGAGGAAGAGTTTGATGAAAAAGTAGTCGAGGAGGATGGTACTATAGAGGTGATCGAGGAAGATAGTGACGAGGTGGTATGTGTCGCGAAGAGGCTGTTATACACACCAATTCAGCCTAATGAGACATAATGTAAGTGAATATTTGAAAGTAAGTGTTTCGTTGATGTGATTGTATGTCTGCTTGCGATAAACATTTATAGTAGCGAGAATTTGGTTTCTCAAATCTTATAGATCACCTCAACATGAAAAGTTAGCCATCTCCTTACCCTTACAACATTTAGTGGATTCAAAAAGGTCCTAATGTAAGGATCACTCAACAATATCTCTTACCGTTGTATTTTGGAAAATCTTATAAATCTAATGTTCTATATGACGTTGTGGAGATGGATGCATGTCATGTGCTACTTGGCAAAACTTGGTAGTATGATGTGGATGTAACACACAAAGGGAGAGAGATAACACATATTTTTTCTCATGGAATCGCAAGAAGATTGTAGTAGTTTTTATTCAATTGAGTACTATTGTTGTTACAACTTTAAGGTTGTACACCCAAGTATAGATTGTCTCCAGTAATAAAAGTTCGGGAGTCTGAGTGTTAATCCACAGGGAATTAGTTATACAAATCTACAATAAGTCAAATTACCAAGTATTATGAGAATTGTGTTGATGAGTTGGTTCTTATAATAAAATTTCAATATTATTAAATAGTAGGGCATTGAGATTCACTTTGAAGAAATTTGTAGAAATTATTTTTTATTTTTTGTAATAACTCAATTAAAAATCAACTAAAGAGTTATTTAATTGGAAGATGAAGCATTTAAACAGATTAAAATACCTCTTTAAGAAAAAAACCTTTAAATTGATTTATGAAAAACTATAATTTATATTGCTCTTGAGATATAGAAAATAATAAGCATTTAATATAACATTTATTAACAATGAATCAAGTTCTCTAACAAATCAAAACACTTGGTCTTGAGATGTAGAAAATAATAAACATTTAATGTAATATTTGTTAACAATGAATCAAACTCTTTAACAAATAAAAATACTTTTGAGAATTAGAATTCACTCAATTGAAAGATTTTATATTGAAGAATTACTCAAATAATAAAAGAATGAAAACTATAAACTCAACAAAGCTTCAAACTAGCCCTACTTACAATTTTAGAAATCCATTGTAAGAAAAAGAGATGGGATAAAGAAATGAAGATGTTAAGAGATACCAGCTCCCTTTTGATGTCTAATACAAGCATCTATTTATAAGAAAATACAAAGAATAAGGTGTTGAGACATCACTTCGAATTAATTACTCGAGTTAAGAAGATTATGGATTTATTTATACAAAAACTTCACTGTTTTACGCGAGCATTCACTGCTGACCAGGCAAGAAGCCTAGTTACTACTAAGTAAAAATCTGTTTAGAACATTTTTTTTTTTGAAAATTTCCCTTTCCCTTAGTTGCTACCTTTGACAAAACAAAGTAATAAAGTATTATAATGTTCCAATTTACCATCTACAACCATGTGTCAAAGTGTGTGTATGAAAGAGTGCCACGCCCCAATCTCTAGATTCAAGTACGAACAACTGCCATACACTCACGAGGCATACCTTACAATAGTATTCCTCACGAATTTGTAAGGCTTCTATATTTCTAGTATTACATTTATATAAATAAAATTTCATAACATCATACACTATTTATAACTGTAATATTTTTGACAACCCTATAATTGTACAAAGCTTATGGATCCCTTATATATATATATATATCAATAGAGATCAATATATACCTAACAGAGTCTCCAACACACTGCAATCCTTAAAAATCTAAGCCTGGGGAGTGAACTAGCAACCTCCTCGCAATTAGCCTAATCTGAAAATATTTTTTTAGAAAATAAAATGTAAGTATAAAACTTAGTGAATAGATGAACAATTTTAATGTGGAAACAATAAAAGAGGAGTAAGAGCATCACATTTAAAATATAACATTTCACAACAAAAATTTAAACCATTCACTCAGGTCAAACAAGTAAAAAATATCATTTTAAATCTGCTACAACTTTTTACATAAATTTTCAATTCATGCTCGCATAATTAATACTTGAAGTGGAAAACAATTTCGTATTTAAAATCTGTGAATGATCAAATAAAAGAAACTGGGCTTGTCCAAAAACTATCTCCCGAGACATTCCCCGGTGCACCTCTGGTTGACATCTCAAGACCGGTTAATGCCTCTCCCTAGTAAGGGTGGAACATTTGTACAGATGCTCTACATTGAGCACTTAACACCAATTTCAAATCATAAAATTCATATAACAAATTTCATCATATATATATATATATCGCATGTCAACACAACTTGATTTATTTTACTACAATCCATCCACAGAACAATTTATAAATATCCAAACACATTTTTCAAAATTACTCTTACTCCATACAAATCCATTTCATTCATATAATGCATTTGAATTTGTAAGTTCATAGAACAGTTAAACAATTCAAAACAATTCTAAAAAATATTTATATTTATAATATTTTGTCCAAATAGTACCTTACAAAAACATAAAATAAAGTAACCATTCAAAAGAAATTTCAAACAATTCATAATTTAATCACTTCGCATAAATGATGTTTCAAAAGATAAAACATACATTCACATCAATTTTTAAAACATTCATAAAACCATTTAACATTTGAATCATCTTACTTAAAACTTTGAAAAATATGTCCATCTACTCACCCGTTATGCTCTCAACTATCCGATTCAAGGAGTTACGGTTAAATGCTCGGGTTGTCGATCTACAATAAATGATTCCTCATTAGAATTTAATACTATATATCTATATAATAAATAAATACATTATGTTTGAACTTGCCACCTAATAACACATTAATATGATTAGAATATCTATTAAATAAAATCATAATTTATTCGAAGGGTCTTTTTATTGAACAGGGCATATCATACACTTGCGACAAACATGCGCTGTTCAAAACCTATAACATATCTCAACTTAGATTTTTGGCGATACACTCTATTATGAGTCTAGTTTTCACTGCATTTTACGAATTCAAATTTAGAATTCGATTACACAAGTTACAATAAGTTTTCGATATATAATGTAGAAAATAGGGTATAACACTATGATAGGGCAACTATGTTACAATTTTTCCTGCGATCTCGTTCCTTCAGAAAACAAGCTAATTTTTTTATATGTTATGCACCTGGATGTATAGTTTCTATAGAATTTTACGGCTCATCAATCCGTGTCCGAAACTCGCTCAATTTTTATTTTTTCTAACCCTACTCGGGGTTTCCAACAACTGCCTACACATAATTTTAGCCCTAAGTTTTTAACACACTTCGGCCACTAAACTCATGGCCTATAACACTTAATTCCTTCATTTTTTCCTGCCTCAAAACACACATATTTGAGTGTACGACCACTGCCCACTTTTCACATGGTTACGCTTCAGTTTTCGCAACACTGCATATAATACAATTGACACTTTTGCACCTACAATTTACATACACATAATACCTCTCATTCAAATACAACCTAACCATAACAATTACATATAGACACACTTAAATTTGCATTTTTTCCAGCACCTAAACATCACAGTTATTCAACCATATCAACACCAATTGGCTGCCTTACACCGTTTTTACCCACAATCACATTTTCAACATCATTACTCATAAATTTACACCAATTTCACTTCCTTTGACATCAACACACACACACACACATGTATAAACCAGTCACAAGATTTATACATTTCAAACAACCCAAGATTTCATGTTATTCACAATTTCCACATGTACTAAATACACAACACAAAACCAAAATTCCAAAATCATTTCCAAAAATAGATGATAATGAGCTTACCTCCCTTTTACTGAAAATCACTACCCCTTGTCCTCCTCTTCTTTGTTTTCTTCTCCTTCTTTACCTTTACCTCTTCTCACTTTCTTCCTTGGTCGGCCTCCACCTCTTCCTCCTTTCTCTTTTTTCGGCCACACCTTTCTCTCTCTCTTGTTTGCACAGCTTTCACCTCTTACCACCTAGCTCACGGCAATCTCCCTCCCTTTCTTCCTCCTTGTCGTTTCTCACTTCCTTTTGTCTTCTTTATGTCTTCTCTTTGTTTCTCCTCTTCTCTAAATTGTGCTAGATACTTGTAAAAAATCTAGAGTAATGGAGATTAAAACATAGCAAAAGTGGACTTGGGCTTTTATTTTTAAATTTAATAAATTTGAGCCTAACATTTATATAAATTGGACTTGGGTTTGCCTAACACTATTGGTCTTCACTTAATAATATTTTGGGCTTGGCTTAGTAATATTATTAGGCCTTAATATAATTATTTTAGTACGGCTCCACATCTTTCACTATTTATACTTTTTTTCCTAAATTATAAAAATCTCTCTATTAACCCCATGAGTTTTAAAATCTTTTCAATATAGTCCTTATGTTATTTTTGACTATCATGAAAATAAAAGAGAAATAAAATCATATACTTAGATCTATATATATATATATATATATATATTTATGGCATTTTATGCCTAAGCTCCAGTTTAACTATACGTGCATAACTTAAATAAGTTCCATTGAAACCTAACACGTCGAAATTCATCATTAATGCCAAAATTGAATAAACTTAAGTTATATCAAATTTTGTGGGTTCTACAAGGAGTATTTATGAATACTTGTTAAATGAGTATATGCACATAATAATTGATTAAATGATAATGATGTGAGAGCTTATAAATTTGAGTAATTCAAAGAGAAGTAAATGATAAAACCTTTGTTTTGAAATTTCAAAATTAGGTTAGTGAAGACATAAGTTGTTGTTGTTATTTTTCTAAGATAAAAATAAAATAACTAAATAGGAAAAAAAATAACAACTTATGCTTACTAGAAGACAAAAATAATAATAACAAAAACAACAAACAAACAAACAAAGCATAAAAAATAAAAAAAAAATAATTTGTGCCTATTATCCCTCTCTCCAACCAGATTAAGACATTGTCCTCAATGTTTAAATAAAAAAAGGCAAGGTATAGAAAACATAACCTATGATGGCAGTTATTGAAAAAGAAAAAACCTGAAGTAAACTTAAGCGCACATAACTAATAGGGTTGATCTATGGTTTAAACATGCATTAAAGCTCTTAAATTTTTCATGCATCACATATATAAATTAACAACATATATCAAATATCTGTTAAAATCAAGCTAAAGTACTAAACATACATTTTCTTGGCTTGATTTCTTGAAGAAGAACAAGCATAAAATTATAAGCTCTCTTCAATCTACACCCCTAAATGCATGTAAGGAAGTTTGGCTATAACATCCCAAATTCGGGAGTGTTACGATAAGTCTCTCCCATCACTTTAAGCCATATACTGAACAGAACAAGAAAAGTGAACGTGCTCTGTTTTGGGTGCAGCTGAAGTGCGACGCACGAAATGGAATTCCGGGAGCACAACCGCTGCTAGGGAGCTTAGATTGACATTATAAATCTGCGGAATAGACTCCTTGATGATCAATACGTGCATGCATGTGTATTTTAGTGTAAAATTTTTCATCTCTATTTTGTTAAACAAAAACCAAAAAAAATGAACCTGTATTTCACCAATCCAAACCAGCAACAACCTTGCTTCCCTTGGAGATCCACACAAACGTCGATGTTGGGGATGTTGGTTCCGGCTTGATCAGAATCTTAGAGCTACAGTTTAAGCTTCACCAAGCTTAACAAGCTCTTTCTCTCTCTACAGAT
>JAXCLQ010000307.1:0-10083 GCA_035584115.1 Cedrela odorata
TAAATATATATAAATATGTGTGTGTGTAAATGGATGTTACTTGTGGATTTGGAATGGTGTAATTGTGAGTTGGAATTGAATCTCGGTGATTTTGGTAAGCCAAGTTTGTATGTAATGATTGGGAGTGTTTAGAATTTGATAATGCGGGTGTTGTTGGAAAATGAATTGGTGGAAAATGGCAACACTTGATGAATTCGAAAATTTTCCACCAAATGTGTGTGTTTCTGAAAGTTATATATGTATAAGTATAGATATGTATAAAATGATAGAATGGCGTGAATATAGTAATAAGTCTATGTTAAGAATTCATAAAGTGTCGAGTTCGAGAAATGTGGATGTCAAGGAATGTAGCAACAAGTATAAATGTGTGATTAAAATAGATTATATTAATTTGTTTTAGGTACGCAACGTTAATATAAGAATATACTCGGAAAAGTAGGAACAAATGTAAGTAGATCATGCATGCATTTTAGTGTTTTGATACTTTGCGATATTCGATGTTATGAATAAAAATGTGATTTTAATGTTTGGTACGCCAATGCGATTTTATAAAATGATTAGTGAATTTAAATGTTTACGCCGATATTACATTTACAAAATAATTATGAAATGTTGTCAATATGTGAAATATTTGAATAAAGTGCATGTTATGGCTTAGTTATTAGTATGTTATTCTAACCTAACCGGGTCATGTGTTAAATGCGAGACTTGTAGGCTAGTAAGAATTTCGTTTAACGCGTCGTGCACGTTTCTGTTATATGAATATGAAAATGACCGCTAAATGCGGAACACGTAATTATGTTCTGAATCCGGGTGATCGTGGGTGCAGGTGACCCTAACTAATTAAATCGTTTTGAATGTGTTTACATTGTGAATAAATTCTATGTGTTTGAAAAAGTTTGAAAATGCTTTGGTTATTTAAACTGTTATATTATGTTCTGCATCGACATATAAAATCATATTTTGATTTGCTTACTGAGATTTGTATTTTACTCTTTATTGTAAAAAAAAATTTATTTTTAAATAATAGCACATGAGGGTGACCAAGTACGCAAGCAAGGGTACTAGGCGTATTTGAAGTTTTTGGATATATGTAATTGTAGGTTAGCTAAGTAATGTGTACAGACTTGTATGCATAAGAACTTTTTGTAAATTGAACTTGTAAAGTTTGTGTAATAAAAGTAATACATTGTATATTATATGTGAGAATGATATTTGAGGTTAAATATATGGAAATGAGGTGTGACACTTCTAATTTCACACAATGCTAAAGTTCCACTATATTTGCAATCTCTGTATTCAAACCACTTAAAAACCTTGCCATAATGGCTTCTCTATTTTATTTCACATTAACTCTCATCATCGCTAATTTAATCTCTTTATGATAGTCCTTTACACTCTTATATCCTTGTGTAAGCCCTTGAAGTTTTTGACAAAGATCCTTAAAGTAATGACTCGGCACGAATCACTTTCCCATGACGGACTTCAACTCAGCCCAAGTTTCAATAGACCTCTCGTGATTTCTCCATCGATTAGTCACCAACTGATCCCACCAATTAATTGTGTAATCCATAAATTCAACTACGACTAACTTAACTTTCTTTTGCTTGGAATAGTTGTGACACTAAAAAATTAACTCCGTCTTCTTCTCCCAATTAATATACGCCTCAAGATCACTCCTACCTTAAAATGGGAGAATCATCATTTTAATTTTACTCAAATCCTCATCGACTTCATCTCTCTTTAAAACCTTTTCAAACTCCTCTATCACGTCTCCCAACCTTTGGCTGAAATCTGTCCATGGCTGGTTCATGCTCATACTGTCACACCTGTTTCTTATTAACTACAAATACATACTTATATTCTTTATATACAATGCTATTCTTTATATACAATGCTATTCTTTATATTACACAAAACTTAAACATTTCTAGTCAACAATTTTTTTTTTTTTTATACATACCAAATATACATACATTACAACTCCTTGTAATATAAATAGATTATCAATTTCATATCCAAAAATATTCATACTAACCTACAAGTCTATACACATTACTTAGCTAATCTACAAATTACATATATAAAAAATAAAACTATGAATACGCTTAACATCCTCGCTTGCGTACTCGGTCATCCTTATGTGCTATTATCTGAAAAATAAATTTTTTAATAAAGGGTGAGATAAACATCTCAGTAAGTAAATCATGCAAGTGTTATATGTCGATGCAGTCAAAATTATGAAAACTTAAATAATCAGTACATTTTAAAACTTTTCAATTCCATAAAATTCATTCAAATACAATCATATTCAGAACAGCTTAGTCAATTAGTGTCACCTGCACCCACGGTAACCCAGTTACAGAATGTGATTATGTGTTCCGCATTAAGCGGTCATTTACATTTACATATAACAGAAGCGCGCACGACGCGCTAAATAGAATTCTTACTACCCTATAAACCTCGCCTTTAACACGAGATCCGGCTAGATCAGAATAACATAACTAATGTATGACACCCGTAATTTCTTTTGTAAGACTCTTAGCTAGAATTGTAATTATACTTGTTAAAGTATCAAGTGTTAGAATTTTAAGAAATAATATAAGGTGAATTTATAAAGGTAGAATTGAAATTTCATTATTAGTAAGGTGATTTTGGGATTTTATCTTATTAACAAATATATACATATGTAATTAAGTGGGCTAAGCATTATACATATGTAATTTGGGCTTAATTTAATTAAATTGAGCCCAAGCCCAAGCCCAAGTTTATATATATATATATATAAGTATTAAAATGGGCCTAAACCCAAGCCCAAGTGAATATATATAAATATAATTAAGTAAAATAAATATTTAAATGAATAAAATATTAAGTTTTAATCAAAAATTCTCTACAAAATCTAAGCCATTCATTTGTTTCAATCTTAGCCATCCACTTGTCAGAATTCTAGGTATGTTTTGCAAATGAGATAAGGATGAACAAAAAAATCTAAGTTAGTGAAAAATGTGGTGGCTAAATATAGTCTATTGAATTTTATCAAAGTCATCCTAGCCATCCATGTGTTTTATTGATTAAATTAATTAATATTAAAGGTTAGTTAGTGAAAAATGTGGTGGAGAAAGAATGCTCATTGGATTTAAGTGAAGTAATCCAAGCCATCCATGTGTTTTAAGAAAATTAGAATTAATAGAAATTGGTTGGAAAAATGAGAGCCATTGGACTTAAATTGAAGAAATCCAAGCCATTCATGTGTTTAAACCATTATACTTAAATAAAAGTTAATGTTTTCAATTTGACAAACGAACTTACGTAGAAGGCAAATTGAGAAAGAAAGAAAGGAAAGAAAGAAAAGGGAGAAAGAAGAGAAGAAAGAAAAAGTGGTGAGTTTTAGGTTGCTTTAATTAATATTTTATTATGTTGGTGTAGTAAACTTGTTTTAATTAGTGTTATTATTTTGGTGTAGTAAATTTAGTAGATTGAATTAATTGTAGTAGAATTTATGATAATAGTAAGTTGTAATTTAGGAAGTTGTATATGAATAAGATTCTATATATGTTTAAATTGCATATTGTTATTAACATATTGTTGAAATTGTATAAATTGGTAGTAATGATGGTGATAATTAGTGAAAATTATTATTATCATGTTAATGTGATGATGAAAATTGGTGGTGGTTTTATTGTTATGGTGTTGTAATAGTGTAATTTGTGGAAGTTTATGCCATATGTAGTGATAATGGTGGAGATTAGAACATATGTGTGTCATGAGATTGTAGTAGGACTTAAAGATGAGTAAAATTATGTTTTAATACCAAATTGTAGTAAGAAATTAGTTATGGCTAAATAAAGGTTATTAGTGATAAATTGTAGGAATTAGAGATGAATGAAATTGCTATTATTAATGATTAATTGAAAAGTGGAAATTGAAAATAGTATTGTGTAATATTAAATTGAAGTATGGAAATGGGAAATGGAATTATGTTAGTGTTATATAATGTTTAAATGCGAAATGGTTATTGTGTTAGTTAGTAGAAAATTAAATGATGAAGAATAGAATTGAAGTGTAGTAGTAGATGTATATATCTGTATGTAAATTATGTTAATTGTGGAATTTGGAATGGCATAATTGTGGAAGTGAAATTGAATCTCGGCAATTTCGGTAGGCCAAGTTTGTTTGAAATATTTGGGAGTGTTGAAATTTGATTATGTCGATGTGATGGAAAATGAATTGGCGAGAAATGATAACATTTAATAAATTCGAAAATGTTATGCCAAATGTGTTTTGTTTCCGAAAATTGTTATAATATGCATATATATGTGTATATGTATAAGTATATATGTGATGATGGAATAGTGTGAGTATAGTAATAAGTCTAGGTTAGAAATTTATAAAATGTTGAGTTTGGAAATATGGAAGTTGTAGAAAGGTAGCGGCAAGAATTTGCGCGTAACTAAAATAGTTTGTGTTAATTTGTTTTAGGTACACAACATTAATATAAGAACATATTCGGAAAAAGCGGGAACAAATGTAAGTAGATCGTGCATGTATTTTAATGTTTTAAAAATTATGCGATATTCGATGTTTGATTAAAATATGATTTATACATGATGATACGCCACTGAAATTCTATGAAATGATTAACGAAATGTTTATGAATTTAAATGTTTACATCGATATCGTATTTAGAGAATAAATATATAGTGTTGTCGATGTGTAAAATGTTTGAAAAAGAATGTGTTTTATGGCTTAGTCATTAGTTATGTTATTCTAATCTAGTCAGATCTCGTGTTAAAGACGAGGTTTGTAGGCTAGTAAGAGTTCTGTTTAGCATGTCGTGCGCACTTCTGTTATATGTAAATGTGAATGACCGCTTAATGCGGAACACGTGATCACGTTTTGTAACCGGGTCATCGTGGGTGCAGGTGACACTAATTGACTAAGCCACCTTGAATGTGTTTGAATTTTAAATGAACTTGTTTGAAAATGTACTGATTGTTTAAGCTTTCATATTTTACACTATATCAATATATAAAACTTGCATGATTTACTTACTGAGATGTTTATCTCACCTTTTATTGAAAAATCTATTTTTCATATAATAGCACTTAAGGATGACCTAGTACGCAAACAAGGATGTTAGGCGTATTCGTAGTTTTATTTTTGATATATGTAAGTTGTAGATTAGCTAAGTAATGTGTATAGACTTATAGGTTAGTATGAATATTTTTGAATATGAAATGGATAATCTATTCGTATTACAAAGAGTTGTATTATATGTACACTTATACGTATAAAGAAAAAAAAATTTGTTGACTAGAAATGTTTATGTTTTGTGTAAATAAACGAATAGCATTGTATATAAGGAATGTAAGTGTGTATTTGTAGTTAGTAAAAAACAGGTGTGACATTTTAGCGGTATCAGAGCCTAGGTTAGGATTTTGTAGACTTTCAATTGATTAAGAAATGTAGGAAAAATGTATATATTTGTAATAGTAATATAATAAAAAATATATATATGTATGTATTTGACAATTGTTGTTTAATTGAGTATAATTGCAAATATTTTGTGAGATCTAATCGTGTTTTATTTTGGATGTAGATGGCTATAACTAAGTACGACATATGGACGTATGTTGACAGAAGAGAGCAATGTGCGTTAGGAGGTGTTCTTGTGAAGGATTTGAGGAAACTGTGCACAGACCGGAAAGGAGATAGAGTGAACACCACATATGGAGGGTATCATAGTAAGGGGAGTGTAAACATGTGGTTTTCAAACACTGATCCGGGTTCAATAGTTTCTCAGAAAGTTAAGAATGAAGCACTTAAGGGCTTAAGAGTTTATGGCAAGGGAGTGAATTAGAATAAACTTGTGGTTCGGCGTATACATTGGATAAGGAGGTATAATAATATTTTTAGAACCTCAAAACGTTGGGCAAGAATGGTGAATAGAAGCCTAAGGGGTGAGAGTAGTAGGGGAAGACCGGTACCATTGACACCTTTTCCCTCCAGGGTAGGAAGATATTTTGACCCGTTAAAGATAGAGAGGGACCCGAATGATTGGTGGAGTGCTGGGTTTAACCCTACTAGGTTATTTTATAAGTAGATTTGTATATAAACTTAATATTTTTGTAGTGTGATCTTACTTGAAGTTATGTAGCTTATCCTTTTTGTTGTACATATGTAGCTACTCTTGTTAAAAAAAAAAAGAATTTTGGAATTTCTATAGTTAATGTAAGGATGATATTGTAGTATCTTGAATATAATATATGGTATGATATTTTATTATAATTTTATATTAAGAAATTGTTGAACTATGATTTTGCATTGAGGAAATTGTTAGATTATAACTTTGCATTGAGGAATGGTTGGATTATAATTCTGGTATTGAGAAATTGTTGAATTATTTTATATTTATTCCTTAGTAAAGTGTGGACTAATTTATTATTGTGTCCTTTCAATATTAATGACTTACATATATATATATATATATATATCTAATATAGTTGCTGCAACAAAAAAAAATGTCTCGTAGAGAAAAATCAAAAGCTAATGCATCTAGTTCAAAGGCTCCTCGAAATGTTAACAGAGCGGAGGATCCGGCAAAGGAGGCCGGAGATGAAAATCCTGTCATCAACATGATGATGAGGATGATGGAGCAACAAAATAAGTTAATGGAGGATATTGTTCAAAGTAGTGGAATTCTAAAAAGCAAAGGGAGTAGGAACCGACCTAATGGTGATGAGTAAATAATAAAGCAGTGACTTTGGAGCAATTTAAGAAGTTGGATCCGTCGATATTCAGAGGGAGCACAAATTCAATGGTGGCAAAAACATGGATTAAGCAAATAGAGAAGATATTTACAGCTCTCGGTTGTAGTGGAGAACAAAAAGTGGTCTGTACTTCATTTGTGTTACAAGAGGATGCGGATCACTGGTGGGAGTCCAAGGCTAGATTATTACGAACTCGGTTGGAGGGGAGATCGATTATGTGGGAGTTATTTGAGGAAGCCTTCTTGGAGAAGTATTTCCCACAATGTGTCTGAGATAATATGGAGGTGAACTTTTTAAAATTAGTGTAGGGAGACAAATCAATGATGGAATACAAGGCAATATTTATAGCCTTGTCTCGATTTGCTACAGCCCTAGTAGTAGACAAACAAAGTAAATGTAGGCATTTTCTAGAAGGGTTGCGTCCAATAATCAAGTCACGATTGTCTATCCTGAAACTGAACGTGTATGCAGATTTGGTAGACCGAGCAATTATTGCAAAAAGGGATTTGGTGGAGTCACAAAAAGCTCAGGAATAGTTCAGTAGGAAGAGAGGTGATGTGAGACAAGGGAAAAATAGTAGCAGAACACAACGATCTCCATTTCAGCGAGGTAGTGGAGGTAAACCTGTCCCGAGAGGGATAAATTCTAGAGACATAGGCAATAACAGACAAGCCACGCAGAAGATGTATGCTGCTTGTGAATCTTCTTTGGTAGTTGTTGTAACTTGATTGTGCAAAGTTAGTTGAGAGGTTTGGTGACATGTTAATGTTCCCTACAACCATATTCTTTTCCACTCTGCTTTATGACTGAGAAGCATGAAATAAACATTTTCCAAGGGTAGCTTCTCTGCTCTCGAGGTAATATTTACCACTAGAGGATCATATTCAGGTCATAATCTCTTCATTAAAAAAAAAAAAGCAAACTCATTTTTATTGACTTTGTTACCTGCAGAACTTTGTCCATTTACGGGTGATTTCATATTCATATAATATTCATTCATTGATATCCTTTCTTTTCTTGTGTTGTGGATTTTAGCTCTGAGCTGTATCAGCCTTGCTGTGTTATAAGCAGTGAACAACTTCTCTAAAACTTCTTAGAGTTTATGAGAGTTTTGGTAGTCCATAACTGTCCCTAGTACTCCTTCTGTCATTGAGGACAATAACTAACTTATTATAGTTTAATCTTGTCTTTCTCAAAGCAAGTATTCTAGATTATCTATTGTGGTGATGTCATGATCTTATTATAAGATTGTTAATAATCTGTTAAATATCTCTTTGTTACCATTAATCAGTTGTTTTAGATTATTGGCTCAAATACCAGGTAACACTTATGTTTTCGATAACAAGTAATTTGTATTGGTTAACTTGATGGGGGCAGTGAACACAAAGAAAATGTTTGCCTGCATTATTAATGTAGTGTTTGGTGGCAAATTGTTGCTATTGGAAGCCATTAAAGGATATGAAAGCTCTGATACCAAGTTAAAAAAGATAGGAAAAGATAACTACGAGATGTTGAAGAAAATTACAGTGAGCTGCTATATTTCATCACCCTAAATACAGAACAATGTTGGGTTATATATATACACGCACACACACACATTACAAGGTATAGAAAACCATAGAATGTAAATGCACAAATAAATTTACAAAGAAAATAGATATTTTCATTGTAGAATATCGTGTCATTATCCGTGCACAGGTAAGGTCCTTCACCTCTATTTCTTCCATACTGCATGTGTGTCATCTTCTGTTTTTGTGTTTTTCATTTGGAATGTTAACTTAGGCCTTAAATGTAGATAGGATTATTTTATTTTGCACTTAAGTTGGTCTGAGCTAAGTTCAAAGGTCATCTACTGACCTAAGCTAAGGTCCAAGGTTATCTGCTAAGCTACCATTCTAATAGGTTCGTGGTGGTATTAACAGGATGCTTCCTTGTTCGAAAGCATAACTTCATTCTTTGCATTCCATCTTGTACTCTACCAATTCTAGCTTCCAAGACTTCAATCCTTTATTTTTTGGACGCCATTTAAGCAAGGCTTTGAGACCACTGATAGGGCCCAGTTAGAACTTGCTAACAATTGCAAGTGTCATCTTTTTGGCAAGAAGTAAACCACAAGTTGATTTTGATAGAAAAATATGCTTGAGTTTCTTATTCATGTTCGTGACTTATTTATAGGCAAGGAGCCTAACAACCCACTAGCATATAAGGCTAAATTAAATAACAATATGTAAAACAAAATGCGACATATCCCAAAACTAAATGATCATTGACACAATCATGATGGAAGTAGTCTTTACATGCTGATTTGATGCTCATATGTTACAGTAACAACCTTTTACCATTTCCTCATCCCAGATAGTTGGGATCCTGCTCAATTGTCGTGGTTTACCATATACCAGTTGTGTGGTCAATTTCAACACCTGTGCATGTCAGGTGATGTGTTAAAGCCTTGGCTTAAATTAGCTATATATACCCTTTTGCTATTGTCATCCATCTTTCTGTATCATGTTCTTAATTCTTGTCTATCTTTATGATCGTTTTGATTTTATCTTTATTCTATCAACTATGACTTGGTAGATTATTTTGATTAGCATGTGATTAAAATTTGATGCTACAACAGGTTGAAGAAGAAATTAGTATTCATTTGTATCTTGACGACATGGTTGACCTTACAAACTTTTTAGATCCATCTACTGGATCAAGAATTTTTCTCTTTGGTTTCTTTCTTCTTTCTTCAACCTTATCACTAGTAGGAAATCACATATTTAATTGGGCATCATCCACCAATCATAGGTTCAAGTTGGATATGAGCAATTCTTTTTTTTTTCTCTCTTTCCTTTAAGGAACCTACTAGTACTAACTTGAGCTTTAATAACAGAATATCTACCATTTTACAAGTTTAGTGAGATATTTGACTACTTTTTGGTTTATGAATTGTTACAGATATGCCCTAAAACCAATCGTGTCATACACTTTAGGAATATCATCCTTATGTATATAAAATAGTTTTTATGTAACACCTGTGATTTTCTTTGTAGAACTCATAGTTATTAAACAATAATATAAGGTAAATGTATGAGGCTATTTTTTTTTGTAAGTTTGGAAAATATAGTAGAAATGAAAAGTAGAAATGGAAATTTTATTACTAGCAAGGGCATTTTTTAAATTTTAGATTATAAACTTAAAATAATATTAAGTGGGCCAAGAATATAATATTTATATATATATATATATATTGGGTTCAATTCAATTAATTAGGCCCAAACTCAATTAACTAAGCCCAAATCTAATTAGCTAGGCCCAAGCCTAA
>JAXCLQ010000308.1:0-10082 GCA_035584115.1 Cedrela odorata
ACAAAATTATATATACATAAAGATGATATCCCTAGACCGTATGACACGATTGGTTCTAGGGCATATCTCCAACAGATGTTAGTAGACATATGGAATTATTTGGTGTTAAAATTTAAGAATTTTTATAGTTCATTAAGGAAATTAGAATTTAAATGTTTTCTCTTATTACTCCTAAAATGCTGATTTTTCAAATTCTAACCTTGAGATATTTAGAAATTCATAAATTAGTTGTAAAAAATTACAAAATTTTAAGGACGGATAATAGAAATAATAAGCTTTCATTTGATATAAATTTTATGAAATTTGAGGTTTGTGTTAGCTGTCAATTGTTGTAATAAATTTGTTTCAAATTCTGAAAAAATTAGAATTTCATAACTTAGTACACTAAGATATTGAGGTTAAATCTCTAAATCAATATGGAAAAAAAGAAATTATGAAATTTGGAAAATGTGTTAGCTCACATGTTAATCTAGTAGTTTAAAACAATATTAGAGTTTTTGAAGGATTACTAAATTCCAATGGTATTAGACGAAGTTCAATTAAATATGATGACTTTTAATGAGATCGATGTTTGGAATTTGTTTAAAAAAAGAAGTAAGAATATATTAAGTTAATAAGTTTGTTCATTTCTTAATCATTGGGTTTGTCTATATCATAGCTGATTAATAAGGATAAACTTTCTATACTTTGGATTAAGGTAAGTAAATCACACATAAATTCTTTTAAGCTTTTTCTTTAAAAAAAAAGCCTTTAACAAATTATTCTTACTTTGTAAAACATTAAGTAAATGTATATTGTTTTAAATGATTACTTACAATTAATATGTCAAATGCTCTTATTTTAATTATTAATTGATGTGAAATTGTGTAACTATAAATGACGAACAAGGATAAATATCACTGGGATAAACAAGTGACTTTCACTAGTGAAATTTTGTATTGAAACAGTACTAATATAATATAATACGTTCTAGTCAGGTTACCGAGACAAACATGTGACAATTTATGATTATGATCCGGGTCATTGTAGGTGCAGGAGACAGTGTTTGACTAGAGCCAATTTGATAAAATGTGTATGAATGCTTTATTAGCAAATGCTTTATAAACTTATGATAAATTATTTTATGTTACAGAAGTAATATGTTTTATGATAAATGAATATTTTATTAAATGATATTCATGTGGACAAAAAATTTGTATGGTTTACTTATTAAGTAAGCAGCTCACCCATAGTCAATTATCTTCTGAAGACAATAGCATAAAGTAGCGAGGTAACTTGTT
Organism: Cedrela odorata; assembly: GCA_035584115.1. Classification (NCBI taxonomy): domain Eukaryota; kingdom Viridiplantae; phylum Streptophyta; class Magnoliopsida; order Sapindales; family Meliaceae; genus Cedrela; species Cedrela odorata. The sequence continues at coordinate 1,281 of JAXCLQ010000308.1, forward strand.
GGTCTTAAGGATTAAACTTTTTCCAATGTATTTTCTTTTTGTGGTAGTATATACATCTTCGTGTAGTACTCATTGTTGTATAATATAAATAATAATTTTTGCGAAGTTAAAATTATATCTTGATACATAGTACTTGTGTAAAACTTGTTTAAGTTTGAATACATTTTGGTCGGGTTACCAAGACAATATATGTGACAATATTTGATTATGATCCAGGGCATCATAAGTGCAGATGACACTACTTGACTAGAGTCGATTTGATAAAATGTATATGAATGCTTTATTAGAAAATGCTTTATAAACTTATGATAAATTGGTTTATGTTACGAAAGTAATATGTTTTCTAATAAATGAATATTTTATTAAATGATATTCACGTTGACGAAAAAATTGTATTGTATACTTATTAAGTAGGCAGCTTACCCCTTATCAATTATCTTTTGCAAATAATAGCATAAAGTAGTAATGTAACTTGTCAGTTTTAAGGATGAAACTCTTTACAATGTATTTTCTTTTTGTGGTAGTATATACATCTTCGTGTAGTACTTCTTGTTGTATAAGATAAATAATAATGTTAGCAAAGTTAATAGTTATATCTTGATACATTGTAGTTGTGTAAAACTTGTTTTGGTTAAGTTTGAGTACAATACATATCTTGTTCAAATAAGTAATAGATCTCATTTAGAGATAACTAAAGAATTAGTTTTACTTAGAGAATGTTGATACACATATTTTGTTTTCACTCCTACTAGATATGTGCTAGTCATTTATTAGGTTTTGGGTGTTACATACACACACACACACACACACACTTTGCATACTCATTGAACTATAAGGTAGGGCTCCTGTAGTATCGTCAAGACTAGTATATACTTTGCATCTTCATCAAGAGAGTGGTAAATTTCATTAGCTAGTCGAGTAGAGACATTAATGCAAGTGTTTAGTTGCTCATTAGAATCAATTCACTAAATTGATCTAGTATAAGAACACCTGAATAATAGTCTTACTTTGTCAATTGAAAGTTCTTGGCAGCAATAGTTTTAGTAATCTTTGGACCTGAAACACCATGATGATGTTGTGTGAGGATCATCATGATTAACATCATTGTACGATATTCAAAAGTTGTGGGTTCTTAATAAAATAGTTAGATATGATTTGAAACACATGAAGGTGTATGAGTGTACAAGATGAGATTTATTGTCGTTTGTAAGAAAATAAGATGCTCTATGTAAATGATAAACTCATAACTTTAGAAGTTTTTGACTAAAGTAGGGTGTGAATTAACTATTAATATTGCCCATTAAGTTATGAATCCAACAATCATACACATATTATTGGATATTAAGAGTTTAACACTGAACTATGTCCCTAGTCCAATAAAAGTGTCATATGATAATAAGATTGAGTAATACGATAATTGGTTGTAGAAAAGTTCATTTGAAGTGCTTATACATTTCATTATGATACGGGGGTCATGATATATTGTTAAATATCAATTATGGTTTGTAGGCAAAATTATTTTTTAGTTATAAGATAACCAATGATATATTTAATTAAAAAAATTTAATTAGTAGAAGAAAATTCATATTTATGCCTATTGCCATTATAACATTAATAGTCATTTTATTATTATATTATATTATTTTTATAATTTTTAGTGGAAGACAATGAAAATTTGAAAGAGGACAAGTGTGCATTACATGCAAAAACGTGGCATGAATATAGACAAAAATGGGGTTGTGTTGGTAGCCTATTGCATTAAGAATGCATGAAATGACACATGGCTGAGAAAAATATTTCATTTGTCTTCGATTTCTTTGAATTGGAATGCAAAACAAAAACCCACTAATTTCCATTTCATTTATGTTAACGTGGTAAGCTCAGGCAGGAGAGAAACTTTTCATTTGTTTGCATAGCCATTTTTATGTAAGTTTTAGTTTTTTTCCCCTATTTTGCTTTATACATTAATTTTCTTGTAATTTTTACAAATGACTTATATATTTTTCTTTATTTTAATTTATTATAATTTTTTTTTTTAATTGTTTAGTTAAAAAAATTAATAAAATTTTATTTTGTGATAATTTATTCACTATAAATTTTAAATATATTAATAAATTAAAATTTTTATATAGTATTGTGCAACAATTTTTTTTTTTTAAGAGGTTTGTTTGCTATACACACACATGCATACATATATATATTGAAGTTTTGATAAAGTGTATATATGTTTTGGTTTTAATTATTAAAATAGGAATGATTTTGTGTTAAATATTACGTGGGTTTGTTTGCTATACTATATGTATAAATATGAAATTCTATAATTAGTTAGAATTTGTTGGTTGCCTAATATATATATAAATTTTGGAGAATTTATTATCTTTAGGATTATGCAAATTTCTTAGTTATAGGTTGTGCAATTGTTGTAAGTAGAGAATTTAGTTGTTATCATTTGAATTAGTAAGTATTATTATTAATTCTATTTAGGAAATGATCCTAAGGACGGAAACAAATAAGCTAAAATATTGTTTGAATTTTTAAGGTAAGTATTTATATATAATTGATATGATTTTGGTTTTATAAAAAGTAGGGTGTTTGTTTTATTAAAAAAAAAAAATTAAAGCACATTCAGAAAAATTAAAATATATAAAAATGTAGTAACGAAGGTCTCACCAGAATTATCTCAATCTACAAACACACAAAAGATATATATTTTTCTAGTGTTAACACAAAGTAAATAGAGATTCAATCATAAATACCTCTCTACCAAGCTAAATACTAAATAGCCAATATCATACTAGAATGAATGCTAATTTACATGGCACCAATAATTACAACACAACAAAAGTAGCAGTAGAGGTTCCATAGAAAGGAATTAAAATCAATCTTCACCGTACAAAGATTTTTTTTTTCAAACTCTGCAAAGATAGAGAGATTTCTATATGTGTATTTCTTTTAATCTTTTTCTTCTTAACTACTAGAAAATCATATCTTATAATAATAATAAAAAAAATTTATCTACCATTTAAACTTAAAAAATAATACAAATAATGGAAGAGAATAAGTAACCAAAATGATTAATTAATTAATAATCACCTACCCAGTACTCTTAACTTAATTGAAAAATTACAAATCTATTCATAATAAACTATTGCTAATCCTATCAATTGAGAAAATTTAATAAAAGAAATTCAACAAACATAAATTTAAAAAAAAAAAAAAAACCCTCCTAAAGTTGTACTTGGAGTTTGAGTTTTGAAAAATAGTTGGGAAATAATCTTAGCAGAGTCGATTCGGCAGCCAAAGTAGGATCTTCGCGCTGGGGGCATTCATTTTAGTGGGCCAGGCCAGTGATTCGGATGACGAATGGGATGAGCTTAAATTTGGAATTTCATTTATGCACGAGAAATAGAAGCCAAACGTGCTTCAAATCCCCCCAACACCCTCCACGCGTAATCAAGAAACAACCCTTTCCCTACTCGCCGCGTGTCCGCTTTTGAACACTTTGCGACTTCAAATCAACACGCCTATGGAGTTTTGACCCTCCACGGTCAGGGACTCAAGTCTCATGAGCTCTCCTACTCGCAGACACATATACATATAAATGTAAAGAGCCGCAAAAATCATCCTCAACAACAAGCAAACAAGAATCCAGTAACAAGTCAATCCAATCTACTTGTCCAAATCAAAACACTAACCTGAAATTTTAAAGTGAGAAACCGAAGAAAACACTTTGGAAAATTGAAAATGGTGAAGCACACTGCCGAAAAACCCTTGGAGAGAAGCGACTCTCGTTACAAGGGTGTCCGGAAAAGAAAGTGGGGCAAATGGGTCTCCGAAATCAGACTACCCAACAGCCGCAAGAGAATCTGGCTGGGTTCCTACGACACGGCCGAAAAAGCCGCGCGTGCCTTCGACGCTGCACTTTTTTGCTTACGTGGTCGATCTGCGAAGTTTAATTTCCCCGACAATCCACCGGAGATAGCGGGTGGATGGTCGCTGAAACCGTCTGAGATTCAAGCTGCTGCTGCTCGGTTCGCGAATTTGGAGCCTCCTAGAAGTCAGTCTTCGGAGCAATCGGTGTCGGAAGTACAAATGGAGTACTCGTCGCCGACGAATTCGGAGGGGACAATTCAGCTGGATAGTGAAGTCGTTTTTGACGGGTCGTTTTTGGATCTTTTGACGACGTCGGGTTCGGATAATTACGCGTCGGATTATGGGATATTTCCTGGGTTTGATGACCTGGCTAATGATATTTTTGCCCAGCCTCTGCCAAACGTTGATTTTGGTCCTAGAGATGAAAATTTTGATGGGCTGTTGAATCAAGATTCATTTCTTTGGAATTTTTGAAAGTATCAAGTTAAGTGAAGTGAGATGAGGTCAGAGTTCTGGACAGTTTTTAGATTCCAGAGTTCCTGACAATGACATTGCCTATGTTTGCATGTACAGTGAATCCATCAATTGTTGGTTACTCTAACACAGATCTAATTTTTTTTATTAATAGTTTTAAATTTTAAAATTTAAAATTTTGATATTATATATTTTAAATTTTATATTAATTGGTTTAATTTTTATATTTTAAAATATTGATGCTTTATATTTGGATTAATTATTTCAAATTTTATATTAAGAATGTTGATACACTTAAAAAAATTTTTATTCAATTTTCTACGCGAAGTTAAATTAATGTAAAATGTGAATCCCATCTCCATATTGCTTATTAAGACTTGAGACTCAGACAAGGCGCAATCTCATGCCAACATTCTCGGGTTTTCTTGGTAAATGGTCTTATTTCGAGGCCCACAATTTATAATAGCTTATTGTATATTTTCTTTTTATTTGTTGTCAAAATATTCAATTTTGAATGAAAATGGTCCTAATTTCAATTATTAGGTTTTGTAAGTTTCTTTTAACTTAAAAGAGAAAAAAAATTCACACAACACAGTCCAATCTCATTTGATCTTCACTTCAAAACACTCTTAAATTATATAAATTGTTTAGTACAATTTTGTTGTGAAAACATTTGTCAAAAGTGTGTGAAATTATTTATATTATGTATTTATTATTGTTAAATTATAACATATAGTTTTTATTTATATTTTTTCATTATTCAAATATCTTAGATATTTAGTTTTGGTGAAAATGCATGAATTAGAGAATAAAAATGTAGATTTGATAAAAGTTTATATGCAATTGTGAGGTTAAAGATGAAACACAGTTTCCTTCGATGAATCAAAATTATGGAAAAAAAATAGTTATTTTTTTATCTCTTTCTATGATTTTCATTGCGAAGATAAAATATAACTAATATACCTCGATTAATTGAAATCGTTGAGGGATTGTAGTTATGTTTTATCATCGAGAGAGATAAAAAAAATATTTTCCCTCGACGATTTTGCTTAATTTAGTAAAATAGCAAGTTCAAGGAGTTGAAAGTCTAACAATGTTTTATGACTTTTTATACTGAATGTGTTATAATATTTTTCAATTTGATTGGATTATTTCTGATGAGTTGTGTCTATCAGTTATATTGCCACCTGTTCAGCATCCATAATTATGTCAACACAAGAAACAAAGGAGGCCAGTCGCAAAAGAGGAGGTGATGAGGAGAAAGTTTACTCGTTACAATCAATTTGGATACAATTGTCAAACTTGTAAGAATCCAGTGTAGTTGTATCTGAGTTAGTCTGTATTTGTATTTGAATTTGTTTTATATTTTACAATGTTATTGCATGAGATATTAAAACTTAAATTTATTCTGGTTTAATGTTATAAGTTATTTTTTTTATGTGTTGTTGAATGTTATAGGACAAATAATTATTGGCCATTTCAATGTTACAAGCATTACACGGAAAATGTATTTTTTGCACGTGAAACTTGTAATATATATTGACCTTAAGTCATACAAACTCTTGTTTTGATGGTAATAAAATACTTAATGTATTTAAACAAAAATGAAAAAGGAGTTGAAACACAAAGTTTCAAGATTTAAGGTTGTATAGCTCTTACATAAGCTCAAATTTTATGCTTTTAATCCTTTTTCAAGTTTTGATTTTATGAAGTGCTTTGAATTTATTTTTTCACATTGATTATCAATTTTATATCTTAAATAAACATTTCAAAGTGAAAAAAATTACACATTAAAGTTTTTAAAGATTAGTTTGAAAGATTTCGAACTTGAAATTTTAGGGAGCTAAGCACATTCTTCTTTTCTCTATACTCTCTCCAACATAAAGGGATTGCCTCGTACATCTATATCTGCAAATATTACAAAAAACTAAATTTAGATTATCCCCTAGAAAAACTTTGGCAGAATATTCCCTAAAATATAGACATATTCCAAAATTTAAACTTGAAAATAAAATTTCTTGTACACTTCCAAATACAATCTTATCTAACAATATGTAAACCAAGGCCAACTTCAAGGTATCTTAGTTATCCAGCATACTAAAATTTGTGTTATTAATAAACTTATTAAGTGCTTTTGTTTAATGTTTAGCATTCCAGAAAGTACTTGTAGTGGAGTTGATATGTTTTCCTCTTATTCTTCATAATATTCCTCTTCTATGGGTAATGATTCGATTTCATCTTGATAATCAACTTAAACTTCATCTTTGAGAAATGGATTAGTTTGTAAGATACTAGGAACCACAATTGCTACTCAAACTTAAAAATATTGCACGAACTTCCGATAACAGAACATTGAGTACTAACATACTAGAAAAAGAAAAAACAAGCTTATACAATCGTAAAAACCTTAGAAAACAAAACTATTTAAATAATTGCACCTGCGGTTCAATCAATTTTTGCTTTATATTATGTACAATCCACATATAAGACAAAGAAGTCACTACACCTTGAAAAAATCTACTTCTTTTGTCTTGAATATCTTACTAACATTCTGACTCAGTTTTGACATTGCTCTCATACATAATACAGAAGAACAATAATTTAATAACCATACAACAATAAGCATGACCAGTTTGAACAAATTCTTTGTGACAAAATAAAAACAAAAACTAGGTGTATTTCATTAATGAAATATTGTTTTGAACTGAAGTATCATGAAATTACATAATAGTTCTAAATACCCTCAACGAAATTCATTGTGATTATTTAATACTATTCTATAGTTTCTCGATTAATTTCATTGAGCGAAGTCAGTACTATTTTGTAATTCCCTTAATAAAATTAATAGAGAGAATTCAATTCTCTTTTATAATTCTCTCGATGAAATTCAGAATTCAGTTTTATTATATAATTCTCTTGATGAGTACACACAAAATTCTCGATGAATTTCATCAAGAAGAATCAGGATGACAAGCATAGAAACACACTTTCTTACTCGATTCTTTGTAATATTCAATAAAAAAATGCAACAAAATTGATAAACTTTACAACCCAATCAACAATTCATCATGTATTTGCAAAAAAAAACATGAAAATTTATTCAAAATGCACCTTAAATCATGCATTTTTTAATACCTCAACTAAGTTTATAAGTCTACAAAATAAACGCTTGGAAAATAGTAGGAAAACTGTGTTGGTATCCCTTTAGAATTGAATTTGGTTTTTTGTTTTTGATTTGGGTATAGTGGTTGCTCGTATGGAGAGAAAGAATGAAATAATTAAGAAATATGCATTAAGGGCAACATTGTCAAAGAAGCTATATTTTGGCTAAAAATAAAAAGAGTTTTTGAAGTTGGCTTAGAGGTGACAAATAGGTCGGGTTAGCCCATGAACAATGTAGTCCCGTCTTGGCTCTGCCTATTGAAGGGCTAGGTCGGGCCTAAAGATATGAGCCCATCATGGGCTTGAGCCAAACCCAAATCCACCTTGGCCCGTAGCCTACAAGTCCACTTAAATACTTAATATTTTAATTTAATTTAATTAATTATTATTATTATTGGGTTTTAATAAAAATTATTAGAAGGACTTAAAGTATCGATCTGTTTAAAGGATATATCGATCTATTTGAAGGACATATCGATCTGTTTAAAGGATATATCAATCCGTTTGTCAATTTCAAATGTTTAAAAAAAATTTCAACAAAGTATCGATCTTGTCTTCCCAATTCATTCAAAAATCAAAATTCAAATTTCAGAACAGAGAGCAGACTTTAGAGGCAAATAACTAGAAAAAATGGTAACAAAAAACGTTTAATTTATTTCAAATAAATTAACGTTTTGCTTCAAGCAGGTATGTGTATATGCATTTTGATTTCTTCTCAAATTTGATTTTCTCTCATTCTCTCTTAATTCATTATCAATTTTTCTCTTTTCCCTCAAAGTTACAGATTCTAATGTCGCTGATTTAATGCAAATTACAACGACTCTTTTATCTTTGTGTGAGTGAAGGATTATTCATTTATTTGTGCTCAGCATCGTTATATTTTGATCCCCTAGTTCTCTCTTCTCGTTGGTACTATTTTTTTCTTTCTTTTAGAGTTATCTTTGATTATGTGAAATGGCCAAATTTGTATGCTAATTAAATTTATGATTCTAATTTCCCCATGTCATTCATATTGATTATAGATATTGAAATTATTTTTCTTAAACAATGTCGATTGAACAAAATTTGGATGGAAATGTAATCATTTATTAGCGTTCAGCATCGTTGTATTATTAAGTTGGGACTCTAATGTAAAAATACAAAAAGTGTTTGAGATATTTTTATATTAGAGTGTAACATCCGTAATTTACGCTTAACACTGTATAAGCCTAGTTTACCTAGTTTTGTAAGTTTGGACATATGGTAGACATGAAATGAGAAGTTTATATTGAACAAGGTTATTTTTGGAATTTT
>JAXCLQ010000309.1:0-10082 GCA_035584115.1 Cedrela odorata
ATATATATATATATATATGTATATTGTGTTAGTGTTGTCGTAGAACAGATACAAGTAAAAAGAGTGAAATTTTGTTGAATTTGGGACAAGGTGGTTGGTTGATGTTGAAGTGAAACCGTAGAGGAAGTGCCTTGCCAGAATTGGAAGAATCAGGTGAAGAAGTGGTTTGATTGAGAGGAGGCAGCGTTAAGAGCAAAACACATCAAGGAAAAAGAGTAATTTCGACAGCTTGGGTGAGTTGTATGTTAATTGGATGTTGATTTGATAATTAGACATGTGTTAGTAGTGCAATATATTAAGATTGTGTTATGTTATAGAAATTGCATTGTTGAAACAATTAGATGTGTGTTAGATTGATTGTAGCAGTATGAAACCATGAGGAATTGTTGTTGTAATGTGAAAATATGAGGTACGAAATGTTGTCGATAAACTTACGAAGTGTTGATGCAAGTGATGTGGTATTGCCAAAAATTAGGAACACAAACTTGCGACCCCGGTAGGTCGTAGTTGTGTGTTCAAGTAGGGGATGATTTGAATTGATAAAATTGATATATAAGAGTGTTGTAAGATGTATTTGGGGTAGCGCACATAAATAGAGTGTCAAGCGAGTGAAATACATGAGCGTTGGATGTAGAAATTTCTGTGCAAGGTTCAGTAAAATGAGAATTCCGGGAGTTCTAGACCTCAGATTGATAAACCGTCAAATGTTACAGAAACTAGACACATAGGGGTATAATATAATCGTAAATTAGATCAAGATATTGAGCGAGTCAGTAGAATTTATTATTTGAACCGAGCCACTTTGTCAATAATTTATAGTTGACTACACTAAGCAGGGTAGCGAAAAACGGCTATAACTTAGACGTTCGAACTTGAAATGTGAATTCGTAAAAAGCGGTAGAAATTAGACACATAATAGAATGTGTCCTAAGAAGCTTAGAATAGATTACCTTACCTGTGTAATGCACCATGACATTGGAATTCGTCAAGGTATAGAATGCATTGTGTAGGTAACTAATATGGGCAAGTCCGATTTAGTCTTGAAAGGGGGAGGCAAATTTTATGCATAGTATATTTATTTATCTATTTAGTTATGAAGAATGAATCTAATATAGTAAAATATGTGTTGTAGATCGTCAGGCTGACCGTTCACCGACGCCGCTGTAGCGCGAGTACACCGCAGTTACTACGGTGAGTGGGTGCTTGTTGAGTATGCATGTATGTTTGCACTTGAAATGAGTACTGAAATTGTGTATGATATACAAGAAGTTTAAATTATACTAAGATATGTTGAGATGCAACTAAAATGATTATGCTATATGATGATCAATAATAGTGATATGTGATGACTTACTTATGTTTATGCATAGGGCATAGATTCAAGTATATATACGGGAATGAATACTGAAGTTATGCTTAAATTTTATTAACATAAGAATTTGGTTACATATGATTTATATAGTGTGCTAAATGATGCTAAATAGAATGAGATTATTGTATGTTTGATAAGATAATGGCTGCAAGTGTGTAACGACCCAACCTCGACCTCGACCCTAAGCCGAGTTCCAGTTGAGTTACTGTTGTTACAATCCGCTAGCCTCACAACCCCACGGGTAGGAATTTGTCTGCTTTAGCCCAAGGCCTCATGGGTTTGTTCCTTCCCAAATAAATCTGAGAAATTTGCCTCCCCTACGACTCAAACCTGGGACTTCTACTTTAAGGATAATTCCCATTGAGTGTGAATACCAATTCTTTTAGTAATTGTGACGACCGAAATTTATGAAATAATTACTGTAAAGTCATGAAGACAAGGATAATTTTTTTTCGAACATACTAGATAAATAATTTCAAAATTGAGTAAGTTATAAATAGACTAAGGGATGTTGTATGAGGTTGGGTCTAAAGAGGCAGTAATATTTACATGAAATATTTGCTAAATAAAATTTATTTTATTTTATTTAGGATTTTAAGCTAATTAAATGGCAATTAAACTAAGACAATTGAAATGCAAATTGAAGTATAATACAAATGCACATTTAAGTATAAAGTAAAATATTATTTACATAATACATATATAGACATATAAATATAACCCATTTTCCTTAAGTTAAATTAAAACAAAATGAAAGCCATGTTTTGTACCATACATGTATATATACCTAAACATAACCCATTGGCTTTAAAAAGCCTTTGCCTTTACTGGTTGTATTCATTCTTCAAATGCAAAATTAACTAAATGGCAAATCAAAACACAGGTTAGAAAGGGTGACTAACCGAGAATTGTCAAGGCTTACTTGGATGATGAATTTTGGTCGATTGGAAGGGAAATCATGACCAAGATGATTTAAGAAGGAGAAGCAACAAATCAATTGAAGTAAATTGAAGGATGAGAAGGGAGCTTAACTAAGGAAGAGAGAGCTAGCCAAAGAAAAACCAAGAGGATGAAGTAATTTCCGAAAGAGGGAGGAGCTGATTTCGGCTAGAGCAAAGGGGGAGAGTTTAGTTTCAACAAAGAGAAATGGAAGAAAGAAAAGGCAAAGAGAAAGAGAAGTAAACCCATGCAAGTGAAAATCAAATGAAGAGCCGAGAGAGAGGGGAGGAGGAGGAGAATGGCTTCGGTTTTATGCTCGAACCCGATATGTGTTGGATGTAATTCCTCAAATTCTTTGAACTCTGTTAGATTCTAGGTGGATTGTGATGATGAGTGTTGTTGTTGCTTGATTTCTATTTTTCTACACTTTAATTACGGTGTTTGATTTGTGGATAAAATAGGGAAGATGATGAACAACCGAGAAAAAAAAGAAAGAGGAAGCATGAACAGGAAAATAGAGGAGAAGGATTGTTTTGATTTTATGCTATAATAGCTTGTGTGTAATTTGATATTGATTGTATATTAAAGAAATGTAAAGCTCCTTCATCCTGTATGATTATGATACTTGGAACAATAGGTTTCATAAATCTTGAGCCTGTGTCCCATAAGCCTGACTAACTTTTGTTGACTAATTGTTACATATAATTAATTGTTAAAATTGTTGATGTTTATAAGAATACATGACTTGTAATGAATATCACTTTTTTCACTATTACATTTGTTAAGTAAATCTGTTTTTTAGTCGTTATAAATATGTTTTTGTTAGTTATGCTAATATAGTAGTGGTTAGTTAGGTAGCTTGCGGCCATTGGTACACGTATCAAGTTGCCAACAGATATAAAGATGTAATCTTGTAGTTTTGTGGAGGTTACATCGAAATACAATAAAGTGGCTGTGCTTTGTTTTTCATTACAATCACTGTTCATTATCTTCTTACTTTGATTTTCATATATTTCTTTTTCTTTCTTGTTTTCATTTGTTAGATTGGTTCTTGACTAAGTTAGAATCAATCCTCAATAATTGGTATCAGAGTAAGATTCGTGTGATCATCAATGGGTTCTTCAAAATTCTTAATAGAGAAATTCACGAGTGATAATGACTTTAATCTCTGGAAGCTAAAGATGAGGGCTTTCTTGGTGCATGAAGGATTGGAAGAAGCTTTGCTTGAAGAGAATAACATATCAGAACATCTTTAAGAGTCCAAGAAGAAGGAGATCATAGTGCGATAGTCTTGTGCTTGGGAGATAGAATTCTTCGCAAAGTTTCAAAGAAAACTACTACTTTGGGTCTCTGGAATAAATTGGATTGAAGATATATGAGAAAATCTCTTGCTCATCATTTGTACCTGAAGAAACAGCTTTATGCTTTTACCTTAGAAGAAGGTGGATCGGTAAAGAAGCATTTGGACAGGTTTAACAAAATCATTCTTGATCTTGAAACCATAGAGAAAAAGTTTGAAGATAAAGATCAAACATTTCTTAACTTCATTACCACCTAGCTATGAACATTTAATAGAAACTTTATTGTATGGGAGGGACACTGTCTTAATGGATGATGTAAAATGTGCTCTGAGTTCTAAGGAGCTAAGCAAAAGGGCAAATGTGAATGAATCTGGTGAGGGATTAACAGCAAGAGGAAGATCTGAAAAGAAAGAATGGAAAGGGAATAAAGAAGCAAGATCAAAATCAAAGGGTAAGAAGCTAAAATGCTTTCATTGTCACAAAAAAAGGATATTTCCGAAAAGACTATCCTGAGAGGAAGAATTCGAAGAAGGATAAAGGTCACACCAAACAACCTGAGGTTGCCATTGTTATGGATGAAGATTTCAAAGATGCTTTCCTGTTGGTGGCAACAAAAGAGAAAGTAAAAGGTGAGTGGATTCTTGATTCAGGATGCATCTTTCACATGTGTAACATAAAAATTTGTTTTCTGACTTGAATCTGATTAATGGAGGCAAAGTAGTAATGAGAAATGACATAACATGTGATATAAAAGGAATAGGAAGCATTAGGCTAAATTTACATGAAGGGGCTTGTAGAGAGTTAAAAGATGTGAGATTTGTGCCTAAATTAAAAAGAAATTTAATCTCTTTAGGAATGCTTGATGAAATGGGGTGTGTGATTAAAGCTAAAAATGGAGTCTTGAAGGTTGTTAAAATATCTTTAATGTTGATGAAAGGAATAAAGAAAAGTGGCCTGTATGTTTTGAATAAAAATGCAGTGACTGGAGAAGCTGAAACTGTGATGAGTTGAACACCTAATACAGCTATGTTGTGGCATCAAAGAATGGGACATCTTGGTGAAAAGGGACTTATTGAACTCAAGAAACAAGGCCTTTTAGGAGATGATTCATTTGAGGAATTAAAATTCCATAAAGCATGTGTTCTTGGCAAACATCATAGACTCAAGTTTAGTACTGGAATGCACAGAACGAAGGAAATCTTAGACTACCTACACTCAAATATTTGAGGTCTATCTCAGGTAACTTCAATAGGTGGTGCTAAGTACTTCATGTCAATTATTGATGATTACTTGAGGAAGGTCTAGATATTCCTTTGGAAGGTTCAAGGAATGAAAGGTATTGATTGAGAATTAGAAAAATAAGTAAATAAAAGTGCTGAGAACTAATAATAGGATGGAATTCCGCAACAATTTTTTTGATGACTTCTGCAAAAAGAATGGTATTGTAAGACACAAAACAGTGAGGTTCACCCCCCAGCAGAATGAACTGGCAGAGAGGCTAAATAGAACATTAATGGAATTGGTTAGATGCATGCTTATGAGTGCATGTTTATCATAAATGTTTTTGGCAGAAGCTGTGTCAACAGCAGCTTACTTGGTGAACAGAAGTTCCACTTCAGCCTTTGTATTCAAGACACCTGAAAAGGTCTGGTCAAGCAAGCCACCATGCCTAAATCATCTAAGGATTTTCAAGTGCACTGCCTTTGCATATGTGAAGCAAGGGAAATTAGATCCTAGAGCAATTAAAGAAGTGTTCATTGGCTATCTTGAAGGTGTTAAATGATATAAGTTGTGGTGCCATAATGGTGTAAATGGGAGGTGCAATATAAGTAGAGATGTCTTGTACCATAAAGAAGAATTGATAAGGAAGATAATATCAACTAGTGTTGATGAAGAAACTAATAAGAAAACACAAATGCAATTTGAGGTGGAGTTACAGCCAAAGCAAAGTAGGTAAAAGGAACTTGATCAGACACAGCAATTACCTGGAAATGAAGCATCAAATTCTCAAGATTTTATTGATTATAACCTGGTAAAAGACAGGGAAAAAAGACAGATTAAACCTCCTCCACGATATAGCCATGCTGATCTAATAGCATATGCACTATCTGTGGGTGAAAATCTGAAAAAATTAGAACCAATATCTGTAACAAAAGCTATGAAGGATAAAGATTCAGATATATGGCTTGCAGCCATGGAAGAGGAGTTGTTTGCACTGAATAAGAACAAGACTTAAAAACTAGTTGTTAAACTAGAAGGCAGAAAAATTGTAGGGAGTAACTGGATCATCAAGAGGAAAATGGATGAAACTGGTTCGAATACTACAAGGTAAAAGGCTAAACTTGTAGTTAAGGGGTTTACTCAAAGAGAAGGGGTTGATTTCAATGAGGTATTCTCACCAGTTGTAAGGCATACTTCTATCAAAATTCTTCTTGCATTAGTTGCTGTTCTAGACCTTAAATTGGTGCAAATGGATGTAAGAATTGCCTTCTTACATAGAAGACTTGAAGAGGAGATATATATAGCCCAACCAGAAGGATTCATTGTCGAAGGGAAAGAACATATGGTCTGCAAGCTTAAAAAATCTCTCTATGGGCTTAAACAATCACCTAGACAATGAAATATGAGATTTGATGATTTTATGCAAAATAAAGGATACACTAAAAGCTTGTATGATTGCTATGTGTACTTCAAACAGGTTGGACCAAAGGAAATGATATATTTGCTAATATATGTTGATGACATGCTTATTGCATATAAAAGTTCAAGTAAGATTAATCAGCTAAAGGAGGAGTTAAGTTCAGAATACGACATGAAGAATTTGGGACAAGCTAAGAAAATCCTTGGGATTGAAATCAGAAGAGATCAAAACCAGCAGAGGCTTACATTGTCTGCGCAGCAATATCTATTCAGAATGTTAGATAAGTTTGGAATGAAGGATGCAAAACCTGTTGCTACTCCTTTTGTACCTCATTTTAAGCTATCAAGGGGACAAAATTATGTAACAGAAGTTGAGAAGAATCTGATGAACAAAATTCTGTATGCAAGTGCAGTTGGTAGCTTGATGTATGCCATGGTTTGTTCAAGACCTGATCTTGCACATTTAGTAAGTGTGGTTAGTAGATTTATGGGAGATCCTATAAAGGAACATTAGTCGGCTGTCAAATGGATCATGAGATACATAAAAGAAAGCTTGGGATGCAGTCTGGTGTATGGAAAGAAGGGTAATGATCGAAGCAATGGAAGTAATAGTATAGGATTTGTAGACTCTAATTATGCCATTGATCAAGATAAAAGAAGTTCTCAAACAGGTTTTGTGTTGCATTGAATGGATGTGTTGTGAGCTGGAAGTCATCCTTGCAGCTTGTTGTTGGTTTGTCAATAACAGAGGTTGAGTATATGGCAGCCAGCCTCCAAATCCGTTAAAGAAGCTTTATGGCTAAATAGTTTTGTTTCAGAATTGGGAATTCATAAAAAATGTGCTACCATTTATTTTGATAGCCAGAGTGCAATTTAGCTGGCTAGATATCAAGTGTATGATGAGAGGACAAAACACATTGATGTTAGATGGCAATTTATCATGGATGAGATTGCAAGTGGAAGAATTAGGCTACTCAAAGTGAATATTGCTGATAATCCTGCTGATATTCTCATGAAGCTGTACCTTCTACTAAGTTCAATCACTGGCTGAAGTTGTTTAATCTGGAAGGTTTTGAAGCTTGAAGTTGCTGATATGTTGAGCTGGTTTGAAGTTTACCAAAAATTGTACAAATGAAGAAAAGAAGAGCAGGAGCTGTATCTGATGCTAAGTAAATCTGTTTTTTTAGAAAATTCACAATTTATTGGTTCGCTGATTATACCATGTAGTTTGTTGGATTGCTGGATGAGAACATTCAACTCTGGAAGAATTCCCAACCATCAGGGAAAAGTATCATTGAAGTGAAGGTGGTTAAAAATTCGTCAGGGAAGTTTGATGAGTTGGCAGTAACAGCTGGAAGAAAAGCTGAGGTGAACAACTGTCAGTAACAACTTCTTTGATTGTTTCAAGATTCTTCAACTACCTTGTGAACTCTATAAATACAGAGCATTTCTTAGGCTGTGATTAACGTGAAAATTGGGTAGTTAATGAGTGTAAAAGAATTAGCTAGAGAGCTGAGAGTTTTCTGGGAAAAACAGAGCTTGAGTTGGGAGCTTTTTTCTGTAAAATCAAAGTGTATTCTTGATCTGGTTACAATGAAAATTTATGTTAAAATGGAGTGATTTTAATTTTATTATAAAGAGAATTATGCCACTAAATATTACATATGGAGATCCAAGGGATTATTAGTAGTTTTTCAGACAAATTATTTTAAAAATTTATTCTCAAAATTAAACAAATTTTACTCTCATTATAAGATGGAAAACAAAAGATACCAACATCATTAATTTATTAAAGCTGATCAGAAGGTGAACTTTCTTGAGTCACAATAGTCTAAAGGCCATAAACTTACATATATCCGGTGAAACACACGGATGGCATATATAGCATATATTTTACTAGAAAATGAAGAACGTCCAGCGAGAAATCACGCACCTCGCAACTTGCATGCTGAGAGAGATAAAAATGTCAAAGAATTAGACAAATTGGCCATGTTATGAGGTATGGAAGAAGCAATCCTCACACTACTAAGATCAAGCTTTTTCAGGTTACTTAACTTGTCAAGTAGATTTTCTAGACTTGGGTTATGGAGTTCAAGACCCAGAAGATCAAAATCTAAATTTTGTGATAAATCAACGGACACCAACTTTGAGGGCTCAAGGACCTCTGGTGGTATTTTACCAGAAAAGGAAGATTCAGAAAGGTTTAAATATGAGTGAAATTAAAAAGTCTATTAAATGTTCATGAGCCGAAATTGAAAAATCCAATCACTTTTCTTAAATTAAAAAATATAAATTAAATATACTTTTGTTATGTATTTATTTTTTATATATAGATTGTAAAAGTTTTGTTTAAATTAGGGTTAAATGTTATTTATTCTAATTTTATATTATTAGTAATTTATATAAACTAAATATATTTTGTTATGTATTTATATTTGATATCTAGATTGAATAGCACAGTTTAAAATATAATAAAACAATCACTTAACATATACCAAAAAATTAATAATAAACAATGCTAAGTATTGAATAGAATAAAATTATTGTTAATAAACTAAAAATTAACAATATTACAGGCTACAGATGAAATCCAAGACGAGAATCCAAATGTTGCTAGGATACGTAAATTTTTATTTATTAATTTTTATTTCTTGAATGGTGCTTGTTTAATTAGTTTTTTTTTTTTTTTTTTTTGGTGTGTTAATTTATCTCATGGAGCTGTGTTGACCTCATTATTTATCACTTTAATTTAGTATTTGAATGTTTAAAATAACACAATTACAATGTTATTTTTGCAATAAACAAAAGAAACAGCATTTGTCTTGTTACTAGAGATATAAATAGTATGGTATAAACTTAGCAATGTTCGGAATAGCCGGAGAAGAAAGCAGCCATCAGAAATGGTAGCTCTATTTTGAATTTCTGATTTAGCAGCAATAGGAATAAACATAGGGCTGGACTCAAATTGATTTAGAAACAGCTCATTTATTGAAGCTAAACTGTAACAGTCAGTGATAGTTTTTTAATTTTAATTATTACATATTAATTTATATTTAATTTTCTATGGACCCAAGAATTATTGGTTAGACTTAT
This sequence comes from Cedrela odorata, assembly GCA_035584115.1. Taxonomy (NCBI): domain Eukaryota; kingdom Viridiplantae; phylum Streptophyta; class Magnoliopsida; order Sapindales; family Meliaceae; genus Cedrela; species Cedrela odorata. The sequence goes on from JAXCLQ010000309.1 coordinate 9,346, forward strand.
TTAAGGTTAAAAGTGCTTAATTATTTTAGGAAGTATTAAGAAATTAAGAAATTTTAGCATGTTTTGTTTAGCAGTAGTCTTTCTTGGGTCTAAAGGAAACTTAAGCATAAATAGGTTAAATGGTTTTGTTTAGTATTAGGTTTCTTAGATCAAAAGAAATTTAAATATAAATAGGTTATTTAAAGGATTCGTAAAAGGAGAATGAAGGTAACACTAGATTATCTCTCTCTATATTTTTATTTTATTTTTAATTTACAATGATTATGATGAATATGCAACTTTTGTAAAAAGATTACATGAAGGAAGGTGATTGTAGGCTATTTACGGTTTCTAAGCACAAATATTTCGTATTAATTGTTGAGATTCATGTTTGTTTAAAAAAAATACAGGAGAAAGGAAAGTATTGCAGGATTTTGATATGTGAGAGAGTACTTCAATTCAAGAATTTTATAAATTTTTTATGTTCTAATTTTGAAAATACTATTCTAAATGGAGAAACTAGACATTTGTAAGATCAAGATGAATTTTGTCTGGTTTGAAAATATTAAGTTTCAATTCTTAATAATGTTTCGAAATTAATTCTAGTTGAAAGTTATCCATTTTTGTAGAATATTTGAATGACAAAATTATTTTTGTTCTCCAAATGATCTTAAAAAATTATAAAATTTGATATATGAATTCTTGAATGTATCCATTATATCATATTAAAATTTCGATATTTAATTCTTAATATTAAA
>JAXCLQ010000310.1:0-10081 GCA_035584115.1 Cedrela odorata
GAGCGTCGAAAATGTCGTTAAAGGTATATGGATGAGCAAGAGCATCATCAACTGTCTAATTCTTGTAATTGAGTTCAAGCATAGCATTCTTTTGTAAGGAATAGCAATACAAGAATCATATAGCAGAAAACAGAAAAATAATGCACATAATATATTTATTTATTTATTTCTCCCTCACGAATCTTCATTCGTTAATTTTAATGACTAAGATTCATGAACACTTAATAATTTTAATATAATATAATTTAAAAAGTTAAATAGTTTACAATTTATTGTATAATTAAAGTCTTTCTAAAATTTCTCTGTTCTAAATGTCTCTTGCTCTCTTCAGTCTCTCTACATCCATAATTAAATATTTAGAAATTCTCAAAATTGCATATAGAGAAGATTTTTTTTTAATGTTTTTGATACATTCATTTTAGTAAATAATTATCAACTTTAATTAATTTATATAATTAATTAAAATAGCACACCACAAAATAGCCAAGTAAAGCAATTTTAACGTGGTTCGAATTTTTTAATCCCACGTTCATGATACCATGTTCAAAGAAAACAATCAACTAAGAAATAAAAAATGATACAAACACCAATATAGACTTACACAAAATTAAAGACTTCATCTTTATATTGTCACTATTATGTTAAATTTTCTAGATAAACTTGTTCAATAAGATCCCTTTGATTTGATACGTTGAACTCCCTTTGACTTAGTGAGATCTCCTCATTTTGTTGTCAGTGAAATCCCTTTAAGAAATTCAGTATATTCCCCTTACTTAATGTTATTAAACACCCCCCCCCCCCCAATTAACACAAACCTTCTCTCGAAGAATGATATTAAAAATATTTTCACAACGATTAAGAAAACTAATTCTCTAAGTTTATCAAAATATAAATTACAAACTAATAATTTCTACTAAACTGTTTTCACTTTAAAGTATAGAAGTAAACATGAACAACTTAGATAATAAAAACAAGAAAAAGGAATATAAATATCACTCAAGGCTCTCTCAATTTTTGGCGTCCAAAGGCTACCACAATTATTAAAATATTACATATTTATAGTGAAACTCTATACCTTATTTAAAGAATATTTTTGTTTCCTAAAATCTAAAAGGAATATAGATCTTTCTAAATAGAAAAAAGTATTTCCTAATTACAATTATTATTTCTCAATAAATTTTGTTTTTTTGAGTTATAAAATTGGCAATACAAGTTTCCTAATTAAACTTAATGTCTACACGTAATTGAAATAACTAAAAATTTTGACTAAAAATTATGAAGACTTAAACATGACGTCTAAAATCTACCCAATTTATTGCAAGAGAATTTCCAATAAAAATTATGTTTTTAGAATAATGCATTATGTCCAAGGTAATTTGTCATAAGATGTCAATTGTGAAAATCCTAACAATTTTTTAATCTACTCGTACGTTAAAGTTTTTTTTTTTTTCATAGTTTTCTCTTCTCTTTTTATAGTTTATTTACACATGATGAATGAACTTCTTGAATTTATTATCATTCGCTCTGTATTATTAGACATACAATAACCTTTGTTATGAGAAATTAAGCATGGGGTATTACGGTAGAGTTACATTATGGAATATCACCACCCAAACTATTAACCAACCTTTTGCTTCACTTTCCAGCCTTGCACAGCCCAACCTAAAGAGGTTAAAATACTCTTGATAAATGGTAACAACTCTATACTAGAGAAAAAATGTTGGCATATAAAATTTACGTTGACTAATTAGATTCATGAAAAACGCGTGGAGATGGGACAACAGTAACTGAAGGCTGTGAAGCTTGGATCGAAATGTTAGGATCAGTCATGGCAGATTTAGGAATAGTAACTGGAATAGCAGGATCCAAAGTAACATCGGGTAGCTGTGAAGCAGGTACTGAAGTGTCTTCAGTTGAAGCTGTAAAGCAGGAACAAAAAGTTTAGGTGCAACTGGGGAAACAACAGGGGCAGAGGTATTGAAACAGAAGTGGCAGATATTGTTATGGATGCATGAGAGACCAAAATATGCTTAATTCGAGCAAGTTTCTGAATTGTCTTAGCTATTCCTCAAACATAGCGTCATGTCGAGCCAAAATCCTGTAAACCTCATTACGCACATAGTATGGTCATGCAAGATCAGTGGCCATGGAACTCTGAGTTGTGGAAGCAATTGAAGTACGACGTGGCTCATCTTGAGATTGTGTAGATAAACAATTTCGAAGAAATTTCTTCAACATACCCAAAAGTTGCGGAGCAACAGATAGACTCTCATATTCAGCTTTGACATTTTGTTTATCTATTAAAATTCCATAATTTAATGACGAAAATGTTAGAACGTTCCATCTAAGTTTACTACCTGCTTGAGAGATGACAATAGAGAAAATATGTCTACCCAAATCAAATGGTTGTCTCTTACTTGCTGCCATTAACATCAACCCGAGTTCCTGCGACACTGTTGTGTAGTGCGAAGTGAGCGACTAATTTGAAATTGCAATTGAATGCAAAACCGATTAAAATATGGTCATCAAATAGGCTTGCAAATTAGTCTTAGCCAACCATATGGAAGTAATACCCATGAGTTTAGAGGCTATCTAGTATGTTGAAAGAGGTAGAGTACTCGACAACTTTGCTACATCAAAGTTTTTACTTCCAAAAAATTTGTTAATTATAATTGGGAAAAACTCAAATATATAATCGTAAACAAATACAAAATTATGCCGTGGAGAATCTGGTTAACCTATTTCCATGGACAAATTGACATAAAACTCATGGACAATGGATGCCATATATTAACCCATTCTAGTGACACTTCCTAGTAGTTTATTTTTCATCGAAACATCAATAACTCCATATTCTCTAAACTGTTCTAGTTGTATCACACTTTCACAAGCAAACTTCCTTCCAATCATGATAGAACATAAATGTTAACCCTTTTTTGTATAAAGTTTATCAAAGAAAAATTCAGAGACATCAATGTTGGATTGTGAACATACTTGTTTACCCTTTCTTTTTCGTTTAACAAGTGATGAAGTCTTTGGTGAACTCGGTTTTGACCTAAGGTTTGAAAACTTAGTTTCAAGTTGCTTAATGTTAGCCAATTGCTCTGGAATAGATGGTGGAAAAGCTATATTGCCGGTCAGAGTATCTTCTTTCTCAGAATCATATGACACTATATCGGATAACGTAGGTGGAGGAGAAGGAATACGCGAATGTCACCTGTAACGAAGGGTTTGAGTAATTGAGAGGTGTCCTGGATACCAAGTCAAAAAATCAGTCGGTGGCGAAGAAGACTTGCTAATAGTGGTTTAAGATGCATTGGCAGCAGGTGCTAGTAGAGGATTGTTATGGGTTTTCACCATTGGTGTCAAAGCAAAAAGAGGCAAAAAAGAAAAATTAGAGTTAGATCATTATGAGTTTTTGACCTATACAGCCTAAAAATACATCCCATTTATATTTATAGCTTAGCTTTCAAATGTGTTATATTTAGAGTCAATTATAAGGATTTCGAATAAAAATGCTCCTAGCTCTTGTTTGTATATCTCACTAACACAAATGGGTGAAAATTTGGTTTCATTCTGTTTTAAAGAGTTAAAGTAAATTAAAAAGATCATACAAAGGCATCAACAACTAAATTAAAAAAAATCATAGTCATAAGCATCATGGTGTTGATTGGTATTTGTTCAAACAATTTCATTCAAAGTAAATTTTTTTACCCAAGTATGATAATTATGATTTGTGTCCTCTAATTATACTTGTAAAAAGCTTAGAAATATATTTAATATAACTTTTAGGCATAAATTCTTGTTATGGTGTAATATTGATAAATTTTTAGAATTTTGGATCAAGGAAGAGAGTAAACAATTCATCTCTCAATGATTGTTGAAGGGTTAGGAGTGTTTATTATCAAAGGATGTATGAATTTCGCCGAGTGATCTAATATTGAAATCATACCTCCCAATGTGCTTAGAAAGATGTATAAAACCTTGCAACAACTTTGTATGCCTCGATGAATTTCATTGAGGAAAATATGAATATTATCGAGGAATCTAGTACCGATATTATACATCCCTCGATGATTGTAAGGATGTATAAAACTTGCATTATACAAGACCCCTCGAAGGATCTCATCAAGGAAAATATAAATTTCGTCGAGGGAACTAGTACCAAAATCCTACATTCCTCGATGATTGGAAATGATGTATAAAACTTGCATCATTTATGGATCATTCGACGGATATCATCGAATGAAGTACGAATTTCGTCGAGTAATCCAATATCAAAATCATACTTCCCTCGACGTTTTCATACTTTTCTCGATGATTTTTATACTTCCCTCAACATTTATATTTGTTATAGGATATATGTGTTTAATCATCTTTTTCAAAATGAATATCTAACAATTATATTATTTTTACACAAATAGAACGAGTTCATTTGATGATTGTATTTGGAGAAACATGGGAGAGTTCACTAGACAAAAACGAAGCTTACAACGGAGGGTGCAATTTTGGTATAACAGTACAAAAAAATATAAACTATCTAAAACTCGTCAATGAACTGTATTTTGTATATAAAAAAAGTCCAGATGAATTTAGTATTAAAATGAAGGTTGTGTACAGATATTGTGTGTCTTTATCTATTTGGCATTCAGAACTGAGTGATGTGAATGATGATACAGATGTGACTTTTTTGTTGATGTGAATAGTCAAGTTTTAATATTTTGAGGGTTTTCACTGTTATTTATCATATTTGAAAGTCGAGATGCAGGAGTAAAAATTGCAAGGTTTCCCAATGTTTAAGATACGTAGCCGGACCTCTGTCCACTGAAAACTAATTTTGGGAATTTGTTTGCTTCTTTAAACAGTAATAACTAAGTCAATGCTATAATCTTTGCCATGGTTGTCAATGCCCAATACTCTCCGATTTGGTATAATGAAGATTATACTCACGAGTATTTTGAACAGGTTAATGAGCAGGAAACTAACCTCAATGACACATTTTGTGCACCTACGATCAATACCGATGTTTAATCCGTTTGCTTCTTTAAGCAGTAATAACCAAGTCAATGCTATAATCCTTGCCATGGTTGTCAATGCACAATACTCTCCGATTTGGTATAATGAAGATTATACTCACGAGTATTTTGAACAGGTTAATGAGCAAGAAACTAACCTCAATGACACATTTTGTGCATCTACGATCAATACCGATGTTCAATCACCTCCCAATATGGGCCTATCTTCTTTCACATGCGAAGATGCTGGTCCATCGGAGTACAATCCGCTGTAATTTACACCTTCAATCCCTCCGCTCGTTAATTTACAAATTAATGTTTTCTCCAGTACAGATGATGGTGAAATGATTGGAAAATTGTAAGAAACTATAGAGAAATTACACAGAGATTTGAATTTGCTTGCAATGAAACAAAACTTTCAATTCTGAATTCATAGGTCAACATCACATCGTTTTGAAGTAAAATGTTAAGATAACAGATGTCAATGGCATGTTTGGGCAGTATTAATGTGTGAAAATACTTACTTTCAAGTGAGACGGATTGAACAAACACATATATGTATGTCTTATTAACTATCGAACGGATAACATTAAACGAGCCTCAACTTATCAACAAATTGATCAAAGATAAATTTACAAATTTTAGTAGAATATACACACCTAAAAATATTCAAACTAACATTCAAAATGAATACAGTGTGTTAGTATCATAAGCAAAAACTTAGCGTGCTAAAGAAGCAGCACTAACGTTAATTTTTGGCGACTCAGCTACTTCTTACAATTTATTATCCCTATTCTATTATGTTCTTAAATGTTGCAGTAACGACACTATCACTCATATACAAAAGAATGATGATAACCATTTTATGTATTTTTTTATGGCCCTTGGAAGTTGTATTAACGGTTTTCAGTCATCAATTAGACTAGTTATAATAGTTGATAGGATAATTCTTAAAGGAAATTATTGTGGAACCTTGTTTATGGTAGCTTGCAAATACGGGAATGGTCAGATTTCTCTATTGGCTTTTGGAATTTGAGATAATGAAAATAATGATTTGTGGACATGGTTTATATAGAAATTATAAGGTGTAATTGGAGAAGTACAAGACTTGGTTTTCATTTCTGATAGATATGTCATTGTTGAGAAAGTCATATTAGTTATTTTTCCTGAAGCAACACATAAGGTCTGTGTATATCTATCGCATGGAACATCCGTTCAAAGTTCAAGAAGATGAAAAAAATGAAGTTAACAAATTTTTGATAGCATACTTTGTGGTTGCGAAGGCGTATCATGTTAGTGATTTCAACGACCAATTTCTAAAACTAAAGAATATTAGCTCAGAAGCTACCAAATATCTAGGGGAGGAGGTTAGGTGTCACAGATATGTTCGAGCTCATTTTACCCGTAGGAGATCTAACATTATGACCATCAACATTACAGAATGTTTAAATGCAATCCTATGCCATGCATGCCCCCTTCTCATAACATCATTAGTGGAATACTTGAGAAGTTTATTACAAATATGGTTCTATAAGAGTAGAAATAAAGCTTTGGAGACGGAAATACAACTGACAAAGTAGACTGAAAACAAATTAACAAATGGATATAAGCGACAAGAAATATGTCAGTTTCTCCTGTCAATCGATATGAGTTTCAAGTAAAAAACCGAGAAAGAGATGGGATTGTGGACCTCAGCGTGAAGACATGTACAAGCAGAAAATTCTAGTTAGATTAACTCTCATGTACACATCCGCTTATGGCATGCAGTTATGTTAAGTTCCAACATCATGCCTTTTGCTCACGATATTACAATATTGATATGCTTCTTTTAGTCTATGGAGATTCTATTCATCTTGTTGGTCATCAATCAAACTAAGTTGTTCCTAGTGAGCTACATTCTTTATTTACCTTACCACTTATTTAGCACCCAAAATTAAGACGACGTAAGATGCAGAAGAGACCACCTTAAGTGAAGAAGTGGCAAGATATAAATGTTCTCGTTGCAAATAATACGGACATAATCATTAGACTTGTAAGAATCCAGTGTTGTTGCAACAAAATTATGTGGAATTTGTCAATTTGTATTCGGACATGATACGCGTTTTGTAACGGAACCATTAGCGTGTTTCTAATTGGATTCTTGTATTTTACAATGAATTTATGTATTCTAGTTATGTTACTTAATTGTATGTATTAAATTGATTTGTTAATTAACTTGCATTTGTTTAATATAAAAATTTTAAATTAGCAAATAATTATACAAGTTTTTATATATTTTTTTGATGATAAAATATATGTTAAATTAGCAAAGATACATAAAAACGGATCAATACATGAAACTTAGAGTATGAATACATTTATAAGAGATCTATATGTGGAGTATAAAGTACCGACACATTCAAAATCAAAGACTTCAAAATATGTATTTGGTTTTATATATATATATTGCAATCATAGAGGGAAACATGAATTGAATTCTGAATCTCTTAACGAATTTCATACATTCCTCAATAATTTTATTAAGGGATCTAGAATTGGTATTTGATTTTATATATATTTTACCATCATCGAGAAAAGTATGAATTCAATATTAGATCCCTCATTGAATTTCATCGAGGAGTTTGTATTACAAGTTTTATACATCTTTTATCATTATCGAGGATGTATGACTTATTTACTAAATCCCTCGACGAAAGTTATACATCCCTCGATGATTGATTGTTGTTTTATACTTCTTTCTAATTATCGAGGGATGTATAAATTTAATACTAAATCTCTCGATGAAATTCATACATCTTTCAATGAGTTTTATCAAAGAATTCAAAATTGATGTTCAGATTTTACTTCTTTCCAAATGTAATAATTGCATACATCTAAAGTGAGTTAAATCAAATAAATGTGAACTAATTTTATACCTCATATAAAATATACACCGTGTAATTATATACATCATCTAAAATGAATTAAATTAAATAAATTAACAACTAATTTTACATCATCTAAAATGAATTAAATTAAATAAATTAACAACTAATTTTATATCATCTAAAATGAATTAAATGAATTATGGCAACTAATTATATACATACTCTAAAATGAATTAAATTAAATAACAAAATCATTGTATAAGAGCTAATTTGCCCACAGACTAAGCACTATATTGTTCATCAGGCAAATGCCATCAAAAGTCTTGAAATTAAACTCGCGCTGCATAGACAAGTACTCGACATATTTACATTTGAAGATACCGCAATCACCCCTACAAGGTTCCTGCTGAGCAACCCCAACATATAGACGAACTATTGTAAATGCAAAATGAGAGTCTGGCAACTCTAATCTATATGCATAAAAACCGACCTCCCTTAACAAGGACGATAGCAGCTCGGCCATACATCGGAGATGATCTTCTATGAAGTTATAGTAGCTCGTAGATATGAAAGAATCATACATACTGAACTTCCGGCCCACCAAATCTATTGCAATAACAATCCAGTGCTTCTGCTATACATTGACAAGGATGTACACTGTGTCGACATCGAACCAAATCTTAGGCCCTTCTACAATATCTCCAGTGGATATGATCTCACCCATGACATACCTTAAGACCTCGTAACCCTAACTCAGAGTTTTCAGCTATTGCTCGTTGTAATGAATCTTCTTTCATATTTTTGATATATAATTTTGTCGATATGAAAAATTAATTTGTAAATGTTTTGCAACTATCACTTAAATATGAAATACAACGATGTTTTCAAACTAACGGTGACAATACTTACATAGACATATATGTCAGTTAATGTCTAACGCTGGGGTACCATGTCAAGTTCCTTTCGTTGCCTGTCCCACAATAGATCTAGATACGCATTGATATGCTACCAATCATAAAAATAATGTATCCAATTAAATTATTTACCAATCTATAAAACTTATAGATTCAAAGAAACTTAAACTCAATACTTACATCATCCTCTAACCAACTGTCTTTTTGGCCTCCCAATATAGTCCGAAACTATGGGCGATGTACCGGTCCGACATAATTCCACAAGACGTGCATAAACATTATTCAACCATTAGACGAAATGGCTCTACTGCTACTGTGCTTGTGATGATCCAACTACTTTCTGCTTCCACAAGTTTACTGAATTTAAGAAAGGACTAGCCATTGTCTTTGCCAATTTGTTATGGCATTTGTATTTACTCTGCAAATCCGGTGAGAAGGTCTCTTTACCAACATGCACTAGCGCACACACTGAAGCGGATGAATCTATAGAATTAGTCACGATTTACTCCTAGTTCTTGTCGTCTATGCCCACTTCGTTCTGCATATTTAACGTCAGTCATTAGTATTAATTGCATTCATAACAATAATCAGTATCAATGGTAAAAAAATGTTAAAGACAAAGAAAGTAATACTTATGGAATGTTAGACGGACACAGAAGAGCCAATATTACTGTCGTATCTTGTCTAATAAAGCTCAATTATACTCTAAACATTTCTTTCTATTTTTACAATCGAGCCTCCATATCAGCTCGCATGGCTGCAATTGCCTCTATAACCAATGACAACAGCACGTATTAAACTTGATCTTCAATAGGAATCGAACTTGTACCAGTGGGCTTTGTTGGAACTAACTCCTCATATATAAACCAAGGCAGTGAGGTAGCCCTAGTTGCATCATCTACTTCAACATGGGGTACATACACTTGAACACAAATGCTCTGATCAGTAATATTTCATAAAATCATATCGTTAAATGGCCTATACTGAACTGAATTTACCAATCTGCTCCATCCGCTAACGTAATATCAGCATCAACATCAAGGGATGCATGTTTTATGTGTAAATGAACCTGATCTTCCTCATCATCGCCATCTTCAACCATTTTGCTGATGGAATGCAATTGGGCCATGTATGACAATGAACTTTTTATACTTGTAGGAATTAACTCATGCAACGGAAGAGGCTACATAAATATATAGATCTATCTTAGTATCACGCGTACATTGTCAATATCAACTAACATTGCAGAATGTTTGTATAACATAAATAAATACTTACAATCATG
>JAXCLQ010000312.1:0-10080 GCA_035584115.1 Cedrela odorata
TCAAAAGTTTGTACTTTAATTTTTATTACTTTTAAGCTTAATAATAATTTGACACAAACACAATAAATGAGAGCTTGTTTTTATCAAATATCAAACACAATATCAGAAATTACAATAATACTATACGGATGTTTGTGCCTTAAAATTCAAAACAATAATAACTATAAACATTTTTTAGTAAAACTAAATTTAAATAAACTAACAAAAAAATAAATTTTTATTTATTTGTAAAAATTCTTTAACAACATTATTTTTTACTAAACTTTTCTAAATTGATTTGAAAGGAATAAAAATAATTTTGACATTATTTTAGGAAAACAAATACATCAAAATTGTTATTATATTTATATATTAATGGTTTATTTTTTTAATTTAAACATTAGTAGCTTTTGTTACATTAAAAAGTAATTTTATATGTTTAAATAACTCCGTAATAATCTTTTAATTGTAGGAGTTGTTTATATTAATTTGTTAATATTTTATTATCACATACCAGTAAATCGGTATCGTGATGGCATAGAGGTAAGAATATCCTATCTCTATAAGTGTCAGACAAAAACCTATACATATGACCTGTAATGCAGAGAACTACCAATCATATGCATGAACTTGCACAAATACTAAGGGCTTTATGCCCATCAATACAATTCCAAACATAAATCAAGATACTCACAAATAAATGAGTATATATATACATATTAATATGCACAGAAATATACAAAAGACACATTCATAATGTGTATATATAATTAGACGTCATGCCTGATGCATAAAACATACACAACATAAACTCCTAAGTGATTGCATAGAGAATCTGGAATCCTAATGCTCTTCACGAATACCTCATAGAATCCTCACTTAAAATAAAGTCCTACACTCACGGGAAATTATGGTGGGATGAGTTTTGGGAAAAACTCAGTAAGTGGATACTGAAATGAAAATTTTAAATAAATTTAATTTCGACATAACATATGTTTAAACTTACAATCAATTTTAGACAAAAATCATATTAACAAGACATCCACTGCATATTATAATAATTTATAGAGTTAAAATTTTAAATAGTCAAATGAAAACAGAATAATATACAGTGTACTAGTACCTTCACATAATATAAATCAGAACGTGATTTCAAAGCACATAAACTTCCCCCCTTATGTCTTCTGGCTAAGATTAAGTAAAAATTAAAGTAATGGTTAGTATACTATCATAAATACAGAAAACAGAAATAAATACAATTCAAAACACAATGGCCTCCTCCTAGCCTCAAAACAATATCTCAACAACTTCTCTTCAACAATATGTAAATGTAGCTTAAAGCAGATTTCATTTTTCATATAGAACAGAATGTAAATCAATTTATTTATAAACTATTCTTTATTTCGAAAAACATTAAGTTTTATAAAACAATTTTAAAGAAATGAAAAATATGTAAAAATCCATTCACAGGTGTAGTAAAAAACGGAACAGAACCTTGATCACTGGGGGCTGGATGGTCGCTCCCTCGGCGTATCTATAACACATTTATACTAATTATTAACAAAATAATTTAAGTACACATGTTTACAATTTAACTACAATATTAATATACAACAAGGTTTCCCCCATTTTTAATTATATTTTCTTTTACAATCCGAATCTAACGACTAATAATCGAAGTGTCGATCATATTTAATTTATTATTACTAACTAATTCCGTACGATAACACATTATTTCGAAATCTAAATCGAATGCAACGATACTGTCACTATTCATATTTTTCAACAAAATTTAATTTTACCTAGTCTAACAACTAATCGGTTTAATCCTAATATAACAAGTATAATTTACAAAAATTGTCTGGAATAAACAGTATTTTTCGGCATGAACAGTATTTTCTGATATGAACAGTGCCCTCGTGATGAACAGTGAATTATCGAAAAATGCATAAATACGACAATAACGAAAGTAGAAACTATACCGAGGGGTCAATTTAACCATAAGACGTCTGAATTGCAAGTAATTTCAGAAATTTTCAATTTATGAATACTAGCACTATTCTCTTTCCAGCTCAATCGTTAACCGAATCGCTCAAATAAAGCTCCTAGAGTGTAGCCCGTGTTCTATACGTGTGATTTGTAGTAAGAAAAAGAATTTTAATCGGTTAGAAATCGAGTAATTGGGGAGAAATTAAAAAAAAATCAAAACTGAACTTAAAATAAAAGAGCTGCGGGAAGAAGAAGAAATGTCCAGGTCTGGTTTCTGTGCAGCTTAAATGAAGATTAAAATTTTGATAAATTATTAATTTGCCCTTAAAATCTTTATAAAAAAATTAAGTAAGAAAATGGTAAATATGTTATTTATAGTTTTTCCTATATTTTTGGCTTCAATTCTCTCTCATTTGATCTCCGATTTAACTCAAATTTAATTCATATCGATCCTTATCGAGTCCTTTTTTAGTAAAAATAAACTATTTATCAATCGGAATTTTCAATCAACGCCAATTTTCGCTTGAAGGTCGGGTGCGCAAGTTGAACTTTAAAAAAAAAATTTCTGGACTTAACAAATTGTTATCAAATCACTTCCAATAACTAATTAAATATTAATACAATGCTGTTAGCTTGATTTTTAACACCTCGACTTAAATTTATAAAATAACCAAATTACCCCTGGTGTATAAAATGACTAAAATATTGTTAGTTTAAATTTTGGGTTATTACATTCTCTTCCTTTTAAGAAAATTCGTCCTCGAATTTAAAAATTTCAAATAGAGTTCAGAAATATTTACCTTCATCTTCAAATAAGTGAAAAAATTTCTTTCATAACATCTTCTAACTCCCAAGTTGCCTCACTACCCTTGTGATGTTGGCAGATGACTTTCACCACAGGAATCCATTTTGATCGAAGTTTTCTCACTTCCCTATCAACTATAGCTACGGGTTGCTCTTGATATGACAAGTTTCAATCTAACTCTACTGTCTGAGGTTTAAGGACATGCGACTCATCAAAAAGATATTTTCTCAGCATGGATACATGAAAGACTGGATGTATCTTATACATATTACAGCTAACTCATATGCCCTACTCCAAACTTGTCGGAGAATCTTGAAGGGTCCAATATATTTTGGGCTCAGCTTGCCCTTCTTACCAAATCTCATAATTCCCTTAAAAGGGAAAATCTTTAGAAACACATAATCTCCCTCCTTGAACTCGAGATCTCGCCGTCGATGATCAGCATATGATTTCTGCCTACTTTGAGCTGTCATAATTCTTTCCCGTATCACCTTGACTTTTTCTATAGCATCCTGTATCAAATCTGGTCCTAACAACTTATGTTCTCCAGGGTCAAACCACCCAACAGGAGATCTACATTTTCGGCCATACAGGGCTTCAAATGGTGCCATTTGTATACTCGAGTGGTAGTTGTTGTTGTAAGCAAATTCAGTCAAAGGTAAATGTTGATCCCAACTTCCCTCAAAATCAATCATGCACGCCCATAACATGTCTTCCAATGTTTGAATTGTCCTCTCTGATTGTCCATCTTTCTAAGGATGAAATGCAGTACTGAAATGGAGTTGAGTACCTAAAGCTTCTTAGAAAGACTGCCAGAACTTCGATATAAATTGAGAACCCTAGTCTGAAATGATAGAAACAGGTATACCATGCAAAGAAACTATATGATCTAGATAAATCTAGGCATACTGAGAAGCAGTATAAGTGGTCTTAACATGAAAAAAACGGGCTGACTTCGTCAATTTGTCCACGATAACCCATATAGAATCATATCCTTTAGATGTACGAGGAAGGCCTACAATGAAGTCCATGGTCACTTTATCCCATTTCCATTCGGGTATATCCAATCTCTGAAGTGTGCTAGACGGTTTCTGATGCTTTGCTTTTACCTGCTGACAGGTCAAATATTTGGCCACAAATTCATGATACATATTTGTTCCTCTTGGATGCATTGTATCGGAGGAAGTATGAGCTATTTCCAAGAGTCAATTCTTGAGTTTTTGCACCGGTGGCACTACTATCCTATCTCAATATCTCAAGATACTATGGTCATCTACTCTAAAGTTACCGCATCTACCTTGCTCAATGCACCTTTTCTTTTCTTTTATATACGGGGCCAAAATCTGGGCTTTCTTAATTTCCTCCGTTAAGACAGATTTTACCTACACCTGAGCAATTAGTACTCCAAATTCAGGAATTTGGATTTCAACACCATTAGTCATGCGCGTATGTAGCTCCTTAGCGAATATCCTTCTATTGCATGAGATATGGGATAAGCTACCCATAGATTTTCTACTTAAAGCATCGACTACCACATTAGCTTTTCCTGAATGATAATGAATTGTGCAATCATAATCCTTGAGCAACTCTAACCATCATCTCTGCCTTAAATTCAGGTCTCTCTGATCAAGTATATACTTAAGGCTTTCGTGATTCGTGTATATCTCAAAAGTTTTCCCATAAAGATAATATCTCCATATCTTCAGTGTAAACACAACTGCTGCCAACTCAAGATCGTACGTAGAATAATTCTGCTCATATCCTTTTAACTGCCTGGACCTATAAGCTATAGCTTGGCCATGCTGCAGCAATACACACCTAAGACCTACCATGGAGGCATCACAATGTACAGTAAATCCACCACCATTAGAGGGTAGTGTAAGGACAGGTGTCGAAGTCAAATAGTTCTTAAGCTTCTGAAAAGCTTCCTCGCAGGCCTTTGACCATACAAACTTTACGCCTTTCTGAGTGAGTCGAGTCAACGGTGCTGCTATTCTAGAAAAATTCTCTACAAACCTTCGATAATACACCGTTAAGCCTAAAAAGCTTCTGATTTCTATCACACTAGCTGGCGAGGCCATTTCTGCACGGATTCAATCTTCTTAGGACCAATGTAAATTCCATTCTCCGTTATGATGTGACCTAAGAAAGCCACCTCAGATAACCAGAATTCACATTTAGAAAACTTCGCATACAATTTGTGTTCTCTAAGAGTCTGAAATATAATACGAAGATGCCTCACATGCTCTTGATGATCCGAAGAATACACCAAAATGTCATCAATAAAGACTATTATGAACTGGTCTAGGAAAGGTTTGAAGACTCAGTTCATTAGGTCCATAAAGGCAGCAGGAGCATTAGTAAGTCTAAAAGACATCACTAAAAATTCATAATGCCCATATCGAGTATGAAAAGCAGTTTTTGGGATATCTTCACCCTTAACTCTAAGCTAATGATACCCAGAACGTAAATCTATTTTTGAAAAACACCGAGCTCCCTTCAGTTGATTAAACAAATCACCTATCGTTGGCAATGGATATTTGTTCTTAATGGTAGATTTATTCAGTTACCTGTAATCAATGCATAGTCGCAAATATTTATCTTTCTTTCTAACAAATAGGGCTGGAGCACCCCAATGAGAGGTACTTGGGCGTATAAATTCCTTATCCAGCAAATCTTGAAGTTGTACCTTCAATTCCTTTAGTTCAACTGGTGCAATTCGGTACGGAGGAATTGAGATAGGCTAAGTTACTAGAAGAAGGTCGATACTGAACTCAATCTCTCTTTCTAGAGGTAATCCAGGTAACTCTTCAGCAAAAACATCTAAAAATTCTCTGACTATTGGAACATACACTGGATCCACTTTACTGTTACTAACTTCCCGAATAAAAGCTAAGTATCTTGTACATCCTTTCCTAAGTAGTCTACCCGCATTAATAGCCGAGATCAAGTTACTAAGAACTTCAGTTCTATCACCCTGAACTTCGAAGACTGGATCATTCGGAACAGAAAAAATGACAGTTTTCTTTCTACAATCTACTGTCGCATGATATTTGGATAACCAGTCCATACCTAAAATCACATCGAAATCTAAAATCTCTAGCAAAATCAGATTAGTAGGACATACATGCTCTCCAACAGAAATGACACAAGATTTTATAATTTTAGAAACTAATATTACACTTCCCACGGGAGTAGACACAGCTAAAGGTGAATGTAGGGTTCTAATCTCTTTACCTAGACGGTATGCAAAGTATAGAGAAATAAAAGAATGAGTTGGCCCCAGGTCAAATTGAATTCTAGCATCAATAACCTCAATAGAAAGAATACTTGTCACAATTGTGTTTGATGCCTGAATATCTTGAGGAGTTAATGCAAACACTCCCGCCTGACCTCTGCCGGTAGATGATTAGCCTCTACCAACCGATTGCTGTCCTCTCTCACTGGACGATTGATCTCTACTTATATAACTCCTTCCTGACGAAGGTCCTAGCTGAGATGATGCTACCTGCTGAGCATAAGAGGGTTGAATAAGTGGAACAGGACAATCTCTAACCATATGGCCCATCTGACCACATCTAAAACAAGCACTTGTCTCCCTTTTACATAATCCAAAATAAGGGCGCCCACACCTTGAACACACAGTTACATTAGTCTTAGCTACCGAGGCAGATGATGCAGCTTGTTGATGAGAATTTCGGTCCTCTCTTTTGCTCGGACCCCTGAATATCGGAGTTTCCTTTCTAGAAGTAGAGCCTCTGAGATTAGACTTACTACGTGAACTAGCCTGGCCACCTTGTCGCAGCCTTCCAAAACTTTTTGTCCTAGCCTTTTTCTGGAACTCCTTTTCAGCCTGCCGCTCTTTAGCTCTCAATTCAAATTGAAGTGCTGAATTTAAAGCCTGAGTATATATGGTAGTCTCTGTGACTTGCACTGATCTGAATAGATAGTCCCGCAACCCATCAACAAATCTCTTTACTCTCATATACTCCGTACTCACCAAATGTGAAGCAAAGAGAGACAAACGAGTAAACTGTACATTATACTCTGTTACTGACATATTCTCTGTCCAAGTGTTCAAATTCCCTCGCTTTAGCATCTCTGATACCCTGCGGCATGAAACAGGCGAGAAAAGCTTCATTGAACTCTGGCCACTCTAGGGGGGTTCTGTAACACTCCTCTTCTGCATACAAGACATATACCAGGCATAAGCTATGTTCCTCAACTGAAAACTCACCAACTCTACTAATCTCGCTGGTGTGCATCCTAAAATAGTGCATATCCAGTGCGACTCCTCTAAAAATCCACCAGGATCTGGACTTGCTTCAACTCCTATAAAAGTCGGTGGGTGCATCTTTCCAAAATCTTGCAAGGTCACCACTAATCCTTGCCCTCGCTCAGCAAAAGCATGAACAGGTTGTTGAATATCTAGACGAGGCTGAACAGGAGGAACCTGAGCTTATTGCTGATGTTATTGAGAAACAAAGTCTACCAACACTTCTACAACATGCTGTATTCTCTGCATTCCCTTAACAAGATCTACATTATGCCTATCATCCACTCTCTCACTTGGCACTTCAGGTTCTTGCGTTCTAGCTCTGTCCCGACCTCTACCTCGACCTCTACTTTGTACTCTACCTCGTCCTCTACCTACTCGACCCTGAACCCCAACAGGTGGCACTGGAGGCCTAGACGAATCCTGATCTGAAGAAGAAATCCTTTGGTCTCTATCAGAGGGATTTTGATTTTGAGAAGATATAATATAACTATTAAGATACAGAAACACAGTTAAGATGAATTATAGTTTATCTTACAACTTCTACAGAAAGAAGATGCATCGGATTATATAGATACTCAAAGAGGCAACACCTCGCATGGAAGTATCCCGGACATACTACACATGCAAGACGTTACACTCTACTTCCAATCACCGACCCCTAGACCATGCTCTGATACCACTCTGTCACATACCGGTAAATCGGTATCATGATGGCATAGAGGTAAGAATATCCTACTCCTATAAGCTTCAGACAAAAACCTGTACATATGACCTATAATGCAGAAAACTACCAATCATATACATGAACTCGCACAAATACTAAGGGCTCCATACCCAATAACACAATTCTAGACATAAATTAGGATACTCACAAATAAAAGAGTATATGCACACATATCAATATGCACAGAAATATACAGAAGACGCATTCATAATGTGTATACATAATTAGGCGTCATGCCCGATGTACAAAACAGACACAACATAAACTCTTAGGTGACTGCATAGAGAATCTGGAATCCCAATGCTCTTCACGAATACCTCCTAGAATCTTCACTTAGAAGAAAGTCCTGCACTCATGGAAAACTGTGGTGGGGTGAGTTTTGGGAAAAATTCAGTGAGTGGATACCGAAATGAAAATTTTAAATAAATTTAGTTTCGACATAACATATGTTTAAACTTACAATCAATTTCAGACAAAAATCATATTAACAAGACATCCACTGCATATTATAATAATTTACAGAGTTAAAATTTTAAATAGTCAAATGAAAACAGAATAATATGTAATGATGTGTACAGATTTTGGATCAGATATCAGACCGCCCTTCGCCCCCTACTTCTCACATGTACTGGTACCTTCAGATAACACAAATCAGAATGTGATTTCAAAGCACATAAACTTTCTCCCTTATGTCTCTCAGTTAGGGTTAAGTAAAAATTAAAGTAATGGTTAGTATACTGTCATAAATACAGAAAACAGAAATAAAACACAATTCAAAACACAATGGCCTCCTCTTAGCTTCAAAACAATATCTCAACAATTCCTCCTCAACAATACGCAAATGTAGCTCAAAGCAGATCTCATTTTCCATATAAAATAGAATGTAAATTAATTTATATATAAACTATTCCTTATTTTAGAAAACATTAAGTTTTATAAAATAATTTTAAAGAAATGAAAAATATGTAAAAATCCACTCACAAGTATCGCCAAAAACGAAACAGAACCTCGATCAGTAAGGGCTGAATGGTCGCTCCTTCGGCGTATCTATAACATATTTATACTAATTATTAACATAACAATTTAAGTACACATGTTTACAATTTAATTACGATATTAATATACAACAAGGTTTCCCCCATTTTTAATTATATTTTCTTTTACAATCTGAATCTAACGATTAATAATCGAAGTATTGATTATATTTAACTTATTATTACTAACCAATTCTGTACGATAACACATTATTTCGAAATCTAAATCGAATGCAACGATACTATCACTATTCATATTTTTCAACAAAATTTAATTTTACCTAGTTTAACAACTAATCGGTTTAATCCTAATCTAACAAGTATAATCTATAAAAATTGTCTGAAATAAACAGTATTTTTTGGCATGAACAGTATTTTCTGATATAAATAGTATTTTTTGATATGAATAGTGCCCTCGTGATGAACAGTAAATTATAGAAAAATGTATAAATACGATAACAACGAAGCTAAAAACCATACCGAGGGGTCAATTTAACCATAAGACGTCTAAATCGCAAGTAATTTCAGAAATTTTCAATTTATGAATACTAGCACTATTCTCTTTTCGGCTCAATCATTAGCTGAATCGTTCAAACAAAGCTCCTAGAGTGTAGTCCGTGTTGTGTACGTGTGATTTGTAGCAAGAAGCGGAATTTTAATCGGTTAGAAATCGAATAATTTGGGAGAAATTAAAAAAAATCAAAACTGAACTTAAAATAAAAGAGCTGCGAGAAGAAGAAGAAATGTCCAGGTCTGGTTTCTGTGCAGCTTAAATGAAGATTAAAATTTTGATAAATTACTAATTTGCCCTTAAAATCTTTATAAAAAAAATTAAGTAAGAAAATGGTAAATATATTATTTATAGTTTTTCCTATGTTTTAGGCTTCAATTCTCTCTCATTTGATCTCCAATTTAACTCAAATTTGATTCATATCGATCCTTATCGAGTCCTCTTTCCGTAAAAATAAACTGTTTATCAATCGAAGTTTTCAATAAACGCCAATTTTCACTTAAAAGTCGGGTGCGCAAGTTGAGCTTTAAAAAAAAAATTTCTAGACTTAACAAATTATTTTCAAATCACTTTCAATAACTAATTAAGCATTAATACAATGCTGTTAGCTCGATTTTTAACACCACGACTTAAATTTATAAAATGACCAAATTACCCCTGGTGTGTAAAATAACTAAAATATCCTTAATTTAAATTTTGGGTTATTACATTTATTAATTTTAAAATTATGTTTTAAGTTCAATGATTTTTAATTAAATT
>JAXCLQ010000313.1:0-10079 GCA_035584115.1 Cedrela odorata
AAATTTATAAATTTTTAGGTTAAGCTAATTTATATATTAGGAGTTAAAAATTCTAGATTGTAAGGAGTTTTGTCTATGGTACGTAAGCAGATAGTATAAACATAATTAAACTTTGATAAATTTATTTATGTGCTATTTTTATGTTTTCTTGATAAGATAATTTGTTATTGTAGGAGGTTTAGAACCTTCGAACGATAATTAGAGGTAAGTTCAAACTTTAGCTTGAGTTGAGATAAATAATTTTATTCATGATATATTGTGTTGTTTTTGCATTATAAAAATATTTTATGGCATAAATTTATTGACTCAAATATTTTAAAAAATACTTTATTTGATGAATAAATTTATATTACATATTCTTACAATTTATAATAATATTAAAATAAATTTATTTACTACAATTAAATAAATTATCTTTATTTATAAAAATATTAAATATTAAGAGTACTATATTATTATCTCCATGACACAATAACTAATATAAGAGTCTGAAAAAGGGAGGGAGGAAGAAAAGTTTGCCGTACCTTCCGCTTGAGTCAGCCTAGCAGCAGCAGCAGCGACAAGTAGTACTACATGTATGGAGAAGCAACTTACAGACAAAAATGAAGCAAGGAGAACAAGTTGGAAGAAGAACAACATTGAAAAGCTGCTTTCACTTGTACAAGACTGGGTGGTTTCTGGGTCATCTGAGATATCTTTATATTATTATATTAAGAAATACAACCTCCCTTCCTAGGATTTGTATCTTGTAGAGGACTAGGACGTCTTCAATGCATTGATTACTGGACGTGGACGCATGGCCGACTGCCACTGAAAATTCAAACCTCATTCATAATAACTTTGGGGATTTTTCTATACTCGATTTTAGTATTTAAGAGATCTGAATGAATATCATAATTAATAATAAATAATTTAAATTATATTATAAAATATAAAATTAATTAATATATTTTATAAAAAATATAATTTAAATTATTTATTATTAATTTTATTACATATTAATATTTATTTAAAAATTAAAAATATTAAAATATTAAAAAAAATCCTCGTTCATGAGTTTGATAGATAAAATTGTAAGATTCCCCTGCTCGAACATGTACTCAAAACTCAAAACTTAGTATTGATGCCCCTCATCAATTTACATTGGCCAATTCTCACAGTATGGTCACCAGGTCAAAGAACAAGATCTTCAAATCTAAGACTTCTTCTGATGACTTTGTTCGTTATCCTCCCACCAAGGCATTGATAGCTTATATCCATTCGAACCATATGGAACCAACATGTTATACAGAAGTTTCCAAGTTTCCTCGCTGGCGTGCGGCGATGGATGTTGAGTTTGATGCACTCCTACGTAATGGTACGTGGTCTCTGGTGTCTCCTTCACCTAGTGCCAATGTGGTAGGATGCCGATGGATATACAAAATAAAACGACATGCTGATGGTACCATAGAGCGTTATAAGGCTCGTTTGGTAGCCAAAGGATTTCATCAACAGGAAGGTTTAGACTATAATGATGCATTTAGTCCAGTAGTTAAACATGCCACCATACAAATAGTACTTTCTTTGGCCGTTTCATTCAACTGGCAAGTTCGACAAATCGATATCCAAAATGCATTCTTGCACGGGGTATTAGAGGAAAAGGGGTATATGATGCAGCCACAAGGATATGTTCATCCACAGTATCCACATCATCTTTGTAAACTACATAAATCGTTATATGGCTTACGTCAGGCACCTAGAACTTGGTTCTCAGTTTCCCAGACAAATTGCTTGCTATTGGCTTCCAGGCGAGCAGAGCAAATACGTCTCTCTTTATTTGGCACACAAACTATTAATTGGTTTTGATTCATATTTATGTTGTCGACATAATACTCACGGGTCAAGTTCTACTGCAATTATGGGGGTAATTTAAAAACTGACTTTTGAATTTGCCGTAATAGATCTTGGACATTTGACTTTTGAACGTAGAGGCTTTACGTTGTCCTGAAGGTCTTTATCTCACCCAACGAAAATATGTTGCTGAGCTTCTCCAACGAACACATATGGCTGAAGCGAAGCCCTGTACCAGTCCAATGTCCACTACGTGCAATCTCACTGCCAATGATGGTCCAATGTGTTCTGACCCTCGTTTGTATCGGCAGGTGGTGGGTAGCCTTCTGTACCTAACGTTCACGCGACCAAATCTTGCATTCTCAATTCATAAGGTCAGCAACTTTATGCATAATCCACTAGAACCACATTGGAAAGCCGTTACGATACCTCAAACACACGGATTTCTATTGGTTTATTCGTTTCGAGTTTGTCATATATCACTCTTCTATTGAAAATTATGCATATTATATACGGTAGAAATTTATAATTTAAAAAAAATTATTTTAATTAATCACATTAATTAATGTTCATTAATTTCCATACTAAGATCATGTTATTTAACAAAATTTTAATATCAATTAAATATAAAATAAATGATTAAAATCTTAGCTTAGAACTTAACCATTAATAGAGATAGCTTAAGATTTTCTCGAATTTTTTACAAATTCGCAATTTTGATTGTTGTTTTGATTTTCAAAACGTTTAAATCTGGATTTCTTCTGAAATATAAAGTTGTAGATCTTCGAGTTTTCTTTCCAGATCTTCTTGAATCTTATTAATCCGAGATCTGAATCAAAAGTTATGGTTCAAATACAGAGACTGCGTAAACATCCTTTTTCTAGATTAGCCACCCAAGTGTGTGACCTCTAATGATAATCCACACAAGGTAGATAATTAGGGTTTTTAAGATTTTCCTAAATCTTAATTATATAGTGTGTCTTTTCATGAATGCTAGTTTTTGAAAATAGACAAATTTAAGAGTTTTTGGCTAAAAGAATTTTCTCTCAACTCTTGAAGAAAATTATCTCTTCGCATTCATATACGTTTTATGGCCAAAACATGAGTTTATATAGGTTTTATATTTTGACATTTTAAATCCTATTTAAAAAGTCATTAAATAGATTCATAATCTTATAAGTAATTTATTTTAAAATTTAAATATTATTTAATTAATTAGATTAATTAAATAATATTATCTTAATCAATTTTAAAATTACATATTATTTAATTAATCTAATTAATTAAATATATCATCTTAATTAAATTAGAAAACTTATAATTAAACACAAACACTTTGTATAATTATAATTTAACTCCAAATAGTTTCCAAAACTATTAAATAAACCCTTAAAGATTATGAACTTAACAATTAATCTACATAATTTAACCTTAATTCCTCAATACCTTTTAATGTGTGACCCATTAGGTTCTTTTTTATGTTGGTAATGGAATTAATTATAATCTTCTTAAGTCTAAATAAATTAATCTAATTAATTTATCATCAATTAACTCCTTAATTAAGAAACTAAATTCCATAAATCATGAGTGGCATCTAGCAATGCATCATAACCCTAAATTAAGAAAGAATACTAAATTAGTGAAACCTAATCCGTATACGATTACCGTATGATACATTCCTTTCGCCTCGTACATATCCCACCAACGATTCTAGAGTATGGAAAATGTCTACTCTATTAAATCATGATTATTGAAATTTTTTGACTAAAGCTGATAATATAATTTTAGAGTTTCTGAAACTCCTTTCAGAACTCGTCGTGGCCATGAACTTATATTATCACTTATGTCAAAATGGCGCATCTTGGGATATCGACTCTATATTGTCCAGAGCGGCGAATCCTTTATTGATCTCTCACAACCTTCGCATGCTTCTCATATTGCCCAATTATTACCTTATGCGCAATCTCACGATGGACGACGGAGGTGTAATGTCAAAGCATATATGATTCACAAACAAGGCACCATGAAAATCTCAAGTCTAAGGATCAGTTATACCATCGTAACTGAGAGAAATGCTATAAACACGTGGATAACACTGTATATGGGTTTCTCAAGCGGGTCAGTTCGATGAACTTGTTCTCTAACAAGCATCCATATGTTAGACTAAGCGAACACCTTCACTAGTAGCTTATGAGATCAGCTACCTTCCTTCTCCAAGGAAGCAGACATAACATATGCCGATTTAATCTTAATTTATCAATGTCTTAGTGTTGATAATCCTACGATCGGGGAACATTTAAGAATGACAAGATCTCATAAATTAAACTTAAGTTAATTCCTCTAATTGTCATTCTAAGGACTTTATATATAAGTAGTCAATATAGACAAAACTTATAATAAATTACCAATTTTATTAATCAATGCAATAATGTACAATTACATATTTGTCCTTATTGGATCTAGGGCATATAACCAACAATCTCCCACTTGCACTAGAGACAATCTCTATGATACTTTACACTAAACAATTCAGTGTGTCTATCATGCTTCTGTTGGGACAGTGACTTTGTAAGAGAATCTACTAATTTCTCTTCAGTAGGTATCTTTTATATCTTCATTTCACCTCTATATTATCTCTATAATCAGGCGATATCGCCAAAGTACATGTTTAGATCTTTATAGAAACCTTTGTTCTATAGCCTATGGGTTATGAGCTCATAATATATCACAATCTGATTGTGATTGTCAAGAACTACACAAAAATTTGTGATGAACTTTCTTATCTAAACTATTTCTTTAGCTACTTCTGAAGCAGCTATGTACTCGATTTTGGTTATTGAGTTTGTTGTAATAGTTTACTTAGAACTCTTCTAACTTACAACAACTCTTAACATAGTAAATAAATATCTAAATTGTGACTTACTATCATCTTTATTATATTGAAAGCTAGCATCACAATAGCCCAACATTTTGTGCTTAGAACATTCTCCATAAATCAAGAACAAATCATTAATTCTTCTTAAGTACTTAAAGATTGTCTTGATCTCTATCCAGTAACCTTTACTTGGATTTACCTAATATGTGCTTGTAACACTTAGAGCAAAGGACACATTAGGTTTTGTATATAGCATAACGTATATGATTGATCATATGACTAAAGCATATGATAATTATTTCTTGCGTTCAACCTCTATAGGAATTTTAGGACACTTTTCCTTTAGAGGGGTAGATTACATGCCTCATAGGTTAGTAACCTCTTTCAAATCTTTCATCTTAAACATTTTAAGAACTTTGTCTATGTACATTGATTGTGAGAGACCGAGCAACATTTTAGATCTATCTCTATAGATCTTAATTCCCAAAATATAAGTTGCTTCTCCCAAATCCTTTGTGGAGAATTTCTTAGATAACTATAATTTAACTGATTGAAGCATTGGAAAATTATTTTTCTATTATTAATATGTCATCTACATATAATATTATAAATATGACTACGCTCCCACTAATTTTTTTGTACACATAATATTTATTTTCATTTTTTTTGATAAAATCAAACTCTTTAATTGTCTCATCAAAATTAAGATTCCAACTCCAAAATGCTAACTTTATTTCACAAATAAATCGTTGTAACTTGCATACCTTGTTTATGTTTCTTTTAGAAATTAAACCTTCAGGTTGTATCATAGACACATCCTTTGTAAAGTTTCCATTTAAAAAGACAATTTTAACATCTATCAAATCTTATAATCATGGTATATGCTATTGTAAGCAGAATCCTAATAAACTTGTTTGTCTTTTCCTTAAAAACTTATTTACACCCAATGAGAGTGATCCCTTCAGGTGTATCTACCAAATTTCAAACTTGATTGATATGTGTTGAGTTCATTTAAGATTTCATGGCTTTAAGTCAGTTAGAAGAGTCAACATCAGATATTATCTCTTTATAACTAGTAGGATCATTGTTCTCAACGATTAATACATCATTTTTACCTTTTATAAGGAATCTATATCTCCTTGGCTTATGGTGTATTCTACTAAACTTTTGGAGTTCTTAATCTTATGGTTGTTCCACCACCAATCTTTCATGCGTTGAAGGAGATTTAATGTCATTTTGTAGTTTTAGAACTTCATCAAGTTCCAGTCTACTTCCACTATCTTTTCTTAGAAGAAACTCTTTCTTTAGAAAAATAGTGTTACATGAAACAAACACACTTCGTTCATTTGAATCATAGAAGTAATATCCCTTATTTCTTTTAGATATCCCACAAATTTATATTTAATCAACTTTGCATCTAGTTTGTCAGTAGGCAATTGCTTCACATAAGCATTACAACCTCAAACTTTCATAAAGTTGAGATTGGGTCATTTGCCATGCTATATCTCATATGATGTCTTACTGATTGATTTAGATGGAACATTATTTAAAAGATAAGCAATTTTTTTCAGTGTTAGTCCCTAGAATAATATTGAAAGATTTGTATCAGACATCATTGATCGTACCATATCTAATAAGGTTCGATTTCTCCTTTAAGAAACACCATTGTGTTGTAGTATCCCTAGAGGAGTCTATTGTGAAATGATGTCATGTTCTCTAAGATAGTCTTGAAACTTATAGCTTAAGTACTCTCCACTTCGATCAGATCACAGTGCTTTAATACTTTTGCTAGTTTGTTTCTCTATTTTATTTCTAAATTCTTTGAACTTTTCAAATAATTTAGATTTATACTTCATCAAGTATACATAACCAAAACATGAATAATCATCAGTAAAAGTTATAAAATAGAAGTAATCACATTTTGCTTGAATTGATATAGGCCAACATACATTAGTATATACTAGCTCTAGTAATTCAGTTGTACGTAGTCCCTTTTAAATAAATGGTAATTTTGTTATTTTACCAATTAAACAGGATTCACAAGTTGCATATAATTCATAATCAAAGAAGTTCAAGTAACCCTCTTTATGCAATTTTGTAAGTCTTGTTTCATTTATATGACCAAGTCTACAATGCCAAAGGTATGACTCTTTTAAACCCTTGTTGGTTTATATTGAAGATATTATTATTTAATTCCAGAACATAAAATTCATTGCTTAAATATCCAGTACCATAAATATCATCATATGATAGTGAACAACTATTGTTCTTTATTATAAAATTAAATCTTTTCTTGTTTAAATAAGATAAAGATATAATATTTTTACTAAGTACTAGAATGTAAAAACAATTTTATAATTCTAAAATTAATAAACTTAATGACAGAAAATAAGTTCCTACGACTAAAGCAGTAACTCTTACTCCTTTTTGCACTCGTAGGTACACTTCATCTCTATAAAGTCTTCTATTCTTATTGAGACTCTTCATATTATCACATATGCAAGAACCACAATTGGTATTTAACACCTAACTAAAAGATTTGCTATCATTAAGATTAACCTCGATCATAAATATGCCTAAAGTATAAGCAACCCTTTGCTATTTCTTCTTTAAGCCCTCTAATTATTTTACACAATTCATCTTCTAATGTCAATCCTTGCCACAAGAAATATGTGCCCTTATATTTCTTCTTACTTATACTACTATTGGGCTTATGAGTGTTAGCCCTTTTTGGGCTTTACCCTTTGAATTTTTCTTAGGGCCTTTCTTAAACTATTTAAAGCCATTTATAAGTATCATAGAACTTTTCATGATTTTAAGTCTTTCTCAATAAACCTTAACATATTAAGTAATTATGAGAATAAGACTTTGGTAGTGATTGTAATACAAGATCAGTATATAAGTGAATTTTAGATATCTCATATCTTTCGATGCGAGCAGATGCATTAAACAACTCCTTAAGATGCACTGCGCTAGCATTCATAGACTCATGTTACTTTTACAACTATGATGACATTGAGCCCAACATCACACATATGATGGCTCATCATCATTACGAAGCTTCACCTAAGTATCGTATTCCTCTTATATTGCATTTTCGGCATGTTTTAGTGGAACACTTTGTTTCAAGACATTCCTAAAAACAATTCTTAGGTTGTGGTACAATCTCAGTCAACTTATTAGCATCAAATATGCTTAAGAGAGATATATTTGTTACTTATGTTTTATTTGGAAACCTATGTGAAGAATAAAGAATCTTATTGGAATTATTGTATTGATATAAACCATGAGATATTTGGACTTTTAATCTAACGGTTACTTCCCCTATTTTATTTGAATTTTGTCAACCCTTTTAGTAACACAATTTGTTGTGAGCTAGGATCCTATATTACTTAAAATAAAATGACAATGAGGGTTAATCACTCTATTTAAGTTCGATTAGGTAGGTACTTGTTACGAATATTTTACTGAAAATAAAATGACAATGAGGGTTAATCATTCTATTTAAGTTCAATTAGGTAGGTACTTGTTACCAATCACATCTTATGTAACTCCTAGACTCGTTAGGTTGACAACTCTTGTCATAACAACTCTTGCCAATCATATCTTATATAAAACTTAAGCTTTGCCACCAAAATAAATGATGATGATGAGAGTTAACTCATCAAGTATTTTGGTTAAGGCAAACCCTTATTAATAATCTAAACATATTCGATGTTAAACTTTGATCTTGACGAGGGCCAAGTAATCAAAGAATGAAAAAGAACTCAGGTTTAGATTATAATAATGGAAGGCAATAATATAGACTTAAATTATTCTGAGGGATTTTAGTTTTTTTATTTATTTTAAACTTTTAGAATAAAGTATTTTGAATGAAAGAATGCACCAGTTAGGTTCCCAGGAGAGTGGTGGGGTCACAGACCTCCCACTTAAAAACCAAACTCTTGTGGCTCTTATCGCTTTTTTGACAGAGCCAGTCTAAACATGTATCAATCAAACAAGCAACTAAATTCTAAGTTTATTAGGTCTCTAAATATATCTTATGTATTTTAAATTCATCATATTAATATTCATAATATTTTAATTTTAATATTTATCAAATCTTATTGGATATAAAATATTGTTAATTTTAATCTTTATCTAATCTTATTGGATATGTTTATCATTTGAATTCATGTAATTATAATTTTATTAGAATTTTAATATTTATCCAATCTTATTAGATATATTTATCTTTTGAATTCATGTTGTATCCTAGTCTTATTAAAATTATAAATTTTTTAATCCAATCAAAAATATTTATATTTTAATTTCATTAGAATGCTCTTATCCTAATCTTATTAAAATTTAACTTATTTAATTTAATTAGGAGACATATTCCTAATTTTATTAGGGAAGTGTTTCATAATTAAAATTTAATTTTCTTAGATCTAGGATATTGAGTGTTCCAATTTATTTAAAATTTAATTTTAAAAAATTAAATACATGAGGATAACATAAATAATTAATCTAATTAACTATTAATTTTTAATAATAAATAATTTATTATTAAATTTACTATTAATTTCATGAATCAATTATACATGCCAAAACACTCAATTCTCTAATTAACCCCAAATTTAAACATAATAAATAATTAATAAATATTACAAGCATGTAAATAACATAGGCTCTGATAGCGAAAATTTAAAATTAAAAAAAATTACTTTAATTAATCACATTAATTAATGTTCATTAATTCTCATCCCAAGATCATGTTATTTAACAAACTTTTAATATCAATTAAATATAAAATAGATGATTAAGATCTTACCTTATAACTTAACCACCAATGGAGATAGATTAAAATTTTCTCAGATTTTCTACATATCCGCAACTTTAATTACTGTTTTAATCTTTAAAATGTTTGAATCTGGATTTCTTCGTGATATATAAAGTTGTAGATCTTCAAGTCTTCTTTTCGGATCTTCTTGAATCGTATTAATCTGAGATCTAAATCAAAAGTTATGGCTCAAATACGGAGACAGCGCAAACACTCTTTTTCTAAATTAGCCACCCAAGTGTGTGACTTCTAATGGTAACCCACACAAGGTAGAGAATTAGGGTTTTTAAGATTTTCCTAAGAGAATTAGGGTTTTTAAGATTTTCTTAAATCTTAATTATATAGTGTGTCTTTTCATGAATGCTAGTTCTTGAAAAGAGACAAAGTTAAGAGTTTTTTGCTAAAAGAATTTTCTCTCAACTCTTGAAGAAAATTCTCTTTTCGCATTCACGTATGTTTTATGGCCAAAACAGAGGTTTATATAGGTTTCATATTTTGACATTTTAAATCCTATTTAAAAAGTCATTAAATAGATTCCTAATCTTATTAGTA
>JAXCLQ010000315.1:0-10078 GCA_035584115.1 Cedrela odorata
GATGTAATAGTAACACTTTTTGTATGAAATGATGTAGTATTATGTAATAATGATTGATTGAATAAGTATGAGAATGGGGTGTTAGACTCTCTCTCTCTCTCTTAAAATATAAATACAAATGTATATAATATATATTAATATTATAATATGCAAGATATTTATGCTTCATTTATTGGATTAATAAATTTTGATTGGATTTGGAATCCATCCATAGAAAGGTTGCCACGTGGAATCCATTGTTTTGTTTTTGAGCAAAAAGCTAGATAAGTGGCACACACGTAGGTGTTTGGTTTTTACAATTGGGAATTGAGAGAAACCTACATTGTACTTCTTTTTCTTCTCCCCTCTCTGCCAAAACTCTATTGGTGAATGGGTGTGAGGTTTTATTTTGAAAAAAATCAAAAAGGGAATAAAGAGAATAATAGAGAGAGAAAGCAAGGAGAAGAAAGTGATGAAAATGGTTTTCATCGGTTTTCTTTTCTTCCACAATGAACTAGAAGTTTTCTAGATCTAGAAAGCTTGTTCTAAGTTTCTATTCACAAATCTGAGTAACCAAAACCTGTCGAAATCAACCCGGTGTGTGTGACACACCCTCAAGCTAACAAGTAGCCTGTTTCGAAGATTGCCTTTTAAGATATGTGATGATCTTTAGTTTAAATCGTTTAAAATTTTAAAATGTACACACATCCATGTCTTTGGCCCTTTGGGTGAGCCTTTCTGCACTTGCCATGTGACAGCAGTAACTCCCATTCATCGCTTTTGGCTGAAGCACGCTCAGGAATCAATCCCGCACATTGCGCTCTAGTTAAATCCTTCATATATCAAATAAACAAATACCAATGCAGAAAACCTCGTACGCGGATAACATGGCAGACCCACTAACTAAGCCGATGATACAGCAGCAAATAGATCACCACCTAGAGAGGATGGATATTGGATATTATGATGATTAGCTCAAGCGCAAGTAGGAGTTTGTTGGAGATATGCCTTAGAACCAATCATGTCATACGATTTAGGGATATCATCCTTATATATATATATATTTCTGTAATTAATTGTAAATTAGTTTACAATTAATAAAATAATTTTTATATCATTTTTCATGTTCGGTTGTGAATTTATATTGTATATATAATGCAAAATAAGATCTCATGATGTAAATATGAGTACAGAGTTTTGATTTGAATATATTTGAATCAGTTCCCAATTGAGGTGATATCATACGGAGCATGACAATGCATGACTAGTATATTTGATGCTGCCAAGGTTTAGTATTGGATGCTAATAGTTGGGTGGCGAGTCTCATGTCACAAGAGCATAAACATGGGTAGTACACTGGAGAACGTGTTACTGAATGTGACCAAACATGACAAATTACATAGGTGATTATCCACAGTCAATAATACATCACACAACAGTACTAGTGTTTCATTAGCCCTATAACCTAAGGTGTCATGGCTGCCCTCTATACTGAGGTACATCGTTCACTTGTGTATATTGTATCGGGCTAGCCACGCTTGGTTAAGTGTTTAAGTATATGAGGACAGGTGATGGCCAAAATGGAATCTGCTAGCTCAAATGTTGGAGTTTGAGATCCTAGGTGGAACAGTCATACAAAACCTGAATATGATTTAGGTACTTATCCTATGATTGAGTTAGGAGTTTGACAACACCATAACCCACACTCGATTAGGAGTTGACAGCAGAAGAACTTTACTACATGCACATACGACTATATGGGTTTATTCGATATATTTATTAATTTGTGTCTAGGATAATGTAAATATAATTTACGAATATTATATTAGTATATAAAGATATAATACTTTAATATTGATTAAAGTATTAATATAATAATAAAATCTTATTTAATGATTATAATATTATATATATTAAAGTAATATATGTATATATTAATCATTACTAATTATATATTATTAAAGTAATAATATATATATATAATGATTACATATAAATATATTATTAAAGTAATAATATAATATGTATATATATATATATATCCTCTCTCTCTCTTGTCACATGAGTTTTGTTTATTTTGATAAATGAAAAGTTAAGTGGGTAAGTGGAAGAGTAGGTTGGCTGTGCAGGCAACAAGTGGGCAATTTGAATTGCTAAAAAGAAAGACTTAAGTGTTAAGTCTAAAGTTTGTGTGCTACGTCTTCTCCTACATGAAATCAAGAGCTTCTTCTTCTTCTTCTTCATTTTCTCTACATACTAGTGAGCACCATTCTTAAAGAAGCTTAGTGTGTGTGTTTGGTTTTGAGCCGAATATATGAAGAGAGAAGAAAGAAGCTAGAGAGTGACAGCTACAAATTAACTTGGTGAAGTTAATCCCAAATTGAAATCCCACACAAAACCAAAACCATTGTTGCCAACCCAGCGTGTGGATATACTTGGAGGCAAGCAAGGAGATTGGTTTGCTGTTCCGAATAATAAATCATAGAAGTACAACTTCTCAACTTTGTATTTAAGTTTAAAAATATTTTAAATCCCAAAAATATACATAAGTACATATCTAGATCCATTTGGGAGCCTTTCCACATGTCCGTGAGACAGGCGTAGCTTTTTAGTGGCAGTCGCACGCTCGGGAACTGATCTCACGTGTCGCGTTTTCGTTATGAGTACAAAACAAAGCATCATTTTAGTTTTTGCTTTCAGTTACACCCTAACTCAATCATAGACAGGTTTCGTATATCTACAAAACACTTTTTCAAACACACATGCTTTGGCCAAAGACTTAATTCTCGCATATGCTAGTTTTCATCTATAATCCCAAACTCTAACATTTGGGCTAACAGATTCTATTTTGGTTATCACCTGTCCTCATATACTAAAATATACTACTAGAAAGCTTCTTTTACTAGGCATGGTTAGCCCAATGCTATATACACAAGTGAACGATGCACTTCAATGTGAAGGGCACTTGTGATACCTTAGGTCAAAGGATTAATAGTATGCTAGTACGGCTGTATGACGTATCTTTAACTAACCCATGTGATTCGTCACATTTTAATCACCCATGTGATTCATCATGTTTAATAACACGTTCACCAACGTATTACTTATATTTATACTCTTGTGATATGAGACTCTTCACCTAACTATTAGTATCCAATAGTAATCCTTGGCAGTATCAAATATTTTAGTCATGCAATGTTTTATTCCCATATGACATTACTTAAATAGAGAACTAATTATGATGTATTTAAATTAGAGACTCTATATGCATATCTACAACTCTTTACAGATAGAGTCTTGACATCATAATACATCACGAGATCTCATTTTGCATTATATATAATATAAATTTGCAACTGAATATGTAAAATAATATAAAAGTCATTTTATTAATCGTAAACTAATTTATAATTAGTTTCATAAATATATATACAAAGAATGATATCTCTGAACTATATGACATGTTTGGTTATAAGGCATATCTCCAACAAACTACTTGCACTAGAGTCAATCACTATGGTATCCTATACCTATCCTTTCAAGGTAGTGATCCAGTTGTTACTGTGTCATCGACTTAATCAGTGGTCCGCCACATTTTTCGTAGACGGGATTTTCTGCACGACCAGATATTTATCTGCTATAATTTCTCTAATCAAGTGGTATTTTCTCTTGATATGTTTAGACTTCTGGTGAGACCTCGGCTCCTTAGCTAAAGCTATAGCTCTATTATTATCACAGTGCAAAATTAGTAGGTCAACTATGGAAGGAGCCACACCAAGTTTTGTCACAAACTTACGGATCTAGACAGCCTCTTTTACAGCTTTAGAAGCAGCGACGTACTCAGTTTCTATAGTGCAGTCGACTGTGGTAGCCTGTTTGGAACTCTTCCAACAAACAAGACCTCCATTACATATGAAGATAAATGCATAAATTAACTTTCTATCATCCACATCTGATTAGAAATCAGAATTAGTGTAACCCTCAAGTTTTATCTTACCACCACCATAGGTCAATACCAAATCCTGAGTTCTTTTCAAGTACTTAAAAATCATTTTGACTGTAGTCTAATGTTCTTCTACAAGATTAGACTCATATCGACTCATAATACTCACAACATATGCTATATCAAGTCTAGTACATAATATAGCATAAATAAGACTACCTATTGCTAAAGCATAAGGAATCTTTTACATACGTTCACACTTAGCTTCAGTTTTGGGTCTCATCTCTCTCGAGAGATGAACGCCATGACTACAGGGTAAGAAACCCTTCTTAAAGCTATCCATAATGAACTTCTTCAATACTTTATCTATGCACAAACTTTAGAAAAGACTTATTATTCATTTCGCTCTATCTCTATAAAATCGAATACCCAAAATGAAAGTCATTTTTCCCAGATCTTTCATGGAGAATACATTAGATAACCACAATTTAGCTTCAGACAACATGCCCACATCGTTTCCTATGAGTAGTATGTCATTTACATACAATACAAGGAATGTGATGGCATTATTATTTTCTTTTCTGTAGACACACGGTTCATCAATATGCTTGATAAAGCCAAACGATTTGACTGCATCATTAAATCATTTGTTTCAGCTTTTGAAGGCTTGTTTTAATCCATAAATTAATCTTTGTAACTTACGTATCTTATGACTATCATCAAATGCAACAAAACCAATAGGAATCCCCAATGAAACCAATGAAGAAAGCTATCTTCACATCTATTTTCCATATCTTATAGTTATAATAAGTCGCAATAACAAATAATATCCAAATAGATTTTAACATGACTACTGGCAAAAAGGTTTCATCAAAATCAACACCTTGTTTTTTATTATAACCCTTTGCTACCAACCTAGTTTTAAAAGTTTCTACTTTTTCATCTTTGTCAAAATTTTATTTGTAAACCCATTTACAACCGATAGGAATAATTCCTTCTATTGGATCAACAAGTAACCATACCTGATTTGGCATACATGGATTTTATTTCAGATTCCATGGCTTTAAGCCATCTCCTAGAATCAATATCTAATATTGCCTCTTCATAGGTTCTAAGATCTTCTCTCAGTTTATCTTCTTCTATCGTAAATGATTCAAAATTATTTTCAAAAGGAAATAATATCTCTGAAGAGGGCGAGATATCCTAGTAGATCTATGAAAAGTTCATTCTATAAAAGACTGAGGATCAAATCAAATTAGTTTATCAACATGATTTGGTTCATCGGCATCAACAGGCTCATCAATCTATGGTTGATCATTATCAAGCTTTCCAGACTCCTTTAAAGGTTCAATGTTTCTACCTACACCACCATCCTTAATGAACTTATTCTCAAGGAACTGTGCATGTCTACTAATCAAAATTATTCGGTCAGCATGAAAGTATAAATAATATCATAACTATCTTTAGGATATCCAATGAATCGACCTTTTTCAGACTTAGCATCCAGCTTCCTAATGTTAACTATTTTAACATAAGTTGAACATCCCTAAGGCTTCATATAATTGAAGCTTAGAAGCTTTTCATACCATATTTCATACGGTATCTTGGAAACTGTTTTGGATGGAGTCATGTTCAAGATGTAAATTGTGGTATTTAGGGCATATGCCAAAGATATGTAGTTAAGTCCGGAAGCTTATCATAGATCATACCATATATAATAAAGTACAATTCCTTCTTTCAGATACACCATTATGCTATGATGTATAAGGAGGTGTAAACTGAGGAAATATACCATTGATTTTAAGAAATTCTAAAATTTCAGTACTTAAGTATTCACCTCTAAAATCATATCGTAGAATTTGAATACTCTTTCCTGTTAGTATCTATACTTCAGCTCTGAATTCTTTAAACTTTTCAAAATATTTAGATTTGTACTTCAATAAG
This sequence comes from Cedrela odorata, assembly GCA_035584115.1. Taxonomy (NCBI): domain Eukaryota; kingdom Viridiplantae; phylum Streptophyta; class Magnoliopsida; order Sapindales; family Meliaceae; genus Cedrela; species Cedrela odorata. Next base: position 5,867 of record JAXCLQ010000315.1, read on the forward strand.
TACACATAACTATACCGTGAATGATAATTGGTAAAGGTTATGATGTATGAAAAACCTCCTCTAACCATTTCACTAAATAGACCACATACATCAGTATGTATCGATTCAAGAACTTCATCGGCTCTTTCCCTTCTCCAACAAAAAGTGATTTGGTCATCTTTCTTTGAAGATAGAAATCACAAGTTAGGTAGGGTTCAAACCCCAATAGACCTATCTTTTTAATTATCTTATCTCCAATATGACCTAATCTTTGATGTCATATAAATTTTGAATTAATTTCATTTCTAGATCTTTTCTTATTAATGGTATTAATCATGTTAATTTCATTAGTCTCAATAACATATAAATTATTTATATTCAAGCTAATGCTAATCAATTTATTTTTCAAATAAATACAATATTTACATCCATCAAACATAAAATTGTAATCTTGTTTACATAACTAATTGACAGACAATATGTTTCTATTGCCAGTATTAAAATACATAGTTTTGTATAATAAGAAAATATAACCCGAAGGCAGAATAATTCTATTAGTCCCTAAGCATATGACAACAATTGTTGCTTCATTTGCCATCTTCAGTGTTTGCACTTTCCTCTAGTAACTGCTTACTGTAAAGACCCTGTAACGACATATAAATATGAGAAGTGGCAGCTGAATCAATTATATAGCAATATAAATATGAAATAACACTTAATTCAATTTCAATAACATGACATGAAAGTGTACATTGCTCCTTCGATTATCTCAAACTCTTTATATAAAGAAGATAATTTATTTTCCAATGTCCGAGCTTCTTGTAATGATGACACTCATCATTGGTTTATCTATTAGCAACATGTTTACCTTTGCCTTTCTTTTTACATTTCTTAAAGAATCCTCCTTTAGGTCTAACCTTGGAAGATTTCTTGCCATTTTTTTTTTATATCTTACCTTAAGATACTGCAGCAAGAATGATCTCTTTCCCTAATACCTTAGAGACCTCTTATGAAATGAAAAAATTTTATTCATAAGTTTAGGAAGAGTATGTTCCAATTTATTCATATTATAATTGGTAAACAAATTGGTCAAAGCTAGACAAGAGTGATTAAAGGATAAAATCCGTTTGTAACCAAAAGTCCATAGAAAACCCTAAAGAGTCAACTGACCTATGATGTTTATCATCTTCATAAGATGGGACTCTAAAGGCACTCCTGGATTAAGCCTTATTCCAAACAAAATAATAATCAACTTACACTGTCTGTAGCTAGAATTTTCCCCAAATATTTCCACCAAAAAGAGGTAGACCGCTAAGGTATCCTATATGTCTTAATGTTGAGTCTACAAGTCATCACTCATAGACACCAGCACATATGATCTAACTTTGAGATTATCGTCCTTCCATTTGTGGAACGTCTCAATCTCCTCTAGTAAAGTCTGCTCAAAAGGGACTTGTGCGTAGGCTCTTGAAAGATATAGCCAATCCCTTTAGAATCTAGAATAATTTTAATATTTCGATAACGGACCTTAAAATTAGATTCAATAAGTCTATGAGTGTCAAGGATCTTGAGAAAAGAGTTAAGCGTTATTCTTTCATTAAAAAAGAGATTCAACATTCAATGAACTGCAAAAAAATGAAATGCATCAAAATGTATAAAAGTATATATCAAACTATTCAATTATGGACTTTAAACTAAATAGTGCTCCCACTACTTTAATTATATCTCATACTCCCTCGATGAGAAGACTGTAATCAAATTATAGGTTTTTGTGGGTGATCATATTCTTATCTAGCTTATGAAACCTCACCTAATAGTTATTGGTTAAGCAAGCTCAATAAGTTAGAAATTCATTTTTGTTTATAACTTTTTACAAGACATGATCAATCTACCTCTAAAAAAAGACACCTCACTCAATAGTTATTGATATTTCAACCTAATTAGACTAGATCGAAAGCCTTTTCTTGAATAAGAGTGAAATCAAACCCTTTACCTAACAATTATTGGAAGCCAAAGACCCCCTGTCAAGAAACATGTCAAATAGACTACGACACCTCGTAAGGCTTTACCTAATAGTTATTGAATTACTCTATCTAAGATGCCTATAACCTATCGATTGCATTGGAAGGATTGAACCTAATATTAAAGTAGAGAGATTTTCATTTAAGGTCTCATTTAACTTACAAAATCAATTTAATAAATTAACAAATTAATTTATTAAAGAAAGACTTTAATTGATACAATACCAATTTGTTGATTTATGTTCATAAAATTACTCCCATTAGAATTCTATTAATTCTAGTTGAATCAAAATCAATTAGAATCTCCATTCAATTCAATTTTAATTCAAAGTATTATATTTTTATTCAATTGAAACAATTTCAAGCCCGAAAGATTTTAATTTCTACAAATTAAATTTTCAATAACAAAAAATATACTAATTAAATTAGTACTTATGAAAGTTGTGGCTAATAGAAGGTTATAATATTTGAAGATTATATAAGAATGAAGAAAAAATAAAAAATAAAATAAAAACTTTAATTTTAAAGAACAGATCGATACACCTTCTCAAGGTATCAATTCGTGTTTTCAAAACACAGATAGGAATCAATGTGCTTCTCACACGGATCGATCCTCTCTAGCCAAAGATTGATTCGTGGCTTGCCCGAATTTTATAACTCATCATAAGTATCGATCCCTTTTTTTTTAAGGGAACGATCTAATTGACCCTTCAAAAGCAAGTGTCGATACTTTCTCTAAAGGAATCGATACTTTACAAAACAGAATGACCCATAGCCTTCATGTATCGATTAGTTTGCTTAAAGTATCAACACTTGATACTTTTCAGCTAGCAAGTATCAATCATTTTCACAAAGAGATCAATACTCACTAAAACAGAATGACACATTTACCATTAAATCAATTCGAGGCCATTTTTAACTATTTCTAATGTTTCCAAAACATGCATGAACCCAATTTAAACAACTTTATTCAATTTGAAACACATAAAAATATTTATTAATCAAATTAACTACATCAATTATCATGCTTTCACCATAAAATTATCACAAACATTTTTCAATAATTTCATTAGCATAATCAACCAAATTAAACTCATTTGATCAAATCAAACATAATCATTTCCATGCTCTCATATATATCATATATATTCATACACATATTAACATAAAATTTAATCAAATTAATATATTGCATTAACACACACACACACACAGATATATATATATATATATGTATGTATATATGTTTAAAAACATAACTAATCAAATTTTCATGGTTTTAAACATACTATTATCATATAATAACATAAAGAGCATGTTTAATTATAATACCATATTCTTATTTTCCAAGCCACAACTAATATCCATGTTAACATAATTAACATCCCAACACATAATACTAAAACATACATACATACACATGTTGTGTGGCTCTAATACTACATTAATGGAACACACGCTTGGGAAAGATTCAAGAGCGTCCATCTAGGAAGCTACGGTAATTATACAGATCGTGCAGAAAGTTTTCAAAGGACCATGGACAGGTACATATGCGTATTTTAAATTTAAACATTTTAAACAAAAACAACAAAGTTTAGAAGTCATACTTCTTCAAATTATTTTATGAGAAAGTAAGTTAAACTCTTCACTTGCCTCCAAGCATATCCATATGTCGTATTGGTAAAAACGGTTTTGGTTTTGTGATGCGATTTCTAAGCTTATAGTATTAGCTTGTTAAAGCTAATACAAGGTTTTCTACTCTTAAAAAAACTAGCTTATTCAATAGAAAGAGAAGAGAAATGAAACCATTTCAATCCCTTTCTATTCTTCCTATTTTCTTTATCTCTCTATCTTTCTTTCTTCCTTTGGTTTGATTCTACATCAACACAAACAAGCTCAATTCCAAATTGATTCTCACGAGAAACGAAGAAGTGAAGAAGAAACCTAAGTCTTAAGTCTTTTTGCTTAGCTCTTAAGTCTTAACTTTATTCAATGCAAATTTTAATTAAACTAAATTGATTTTAAATCCATCCATACGTGCAAAACAACCATGCCTTTCGTTCATCAAATGAATGAAATCATACCATGTAACACCCGTAATTTTCATTATAGAACTCATAGTTATGATTGTAAAAATACTTGTTAAAGTATTAAGTGTTAGAATTTTGAGAAGTAATATAAAGTAAATCTATAAGGGTAGAATTGGAATTTC
>JAXCLQ010000316.1:0-10077 GCA_035584115.1 Cedrela odorata
TGATACTAATTGTGGACTTGGAATGGCATAATTGTGAAGTAGAATTAAATCTCGGCAATTTCGGTAGGCCGAGTTTGCTTGTGACGTAATTGGGAGTGTTCAGAAATTGATAACGAGGTTGTGCCGAGAGTGTGTGTGTGTTTGCTGTATTTGCGTGTGCGCAGTATAGCTGGAATGGTTGTGAAACCAAATGAAATCTGAGTGATCATTGTGCGGTCCCATATAAGTGTTTCGGGGATGGAAAAATGAAGGGATTAGGGGTGATAGGTCGTAGGTTCGATGGCCGGATAGTGTCAAAACCATATGGCCAATACAGGGCATAACGGTTGCTGGAAATTCTGAGCAAGCCTCTGAAAAATGAAATCCGAAAGAATTTCGGATATCGGATTGATGCGCCGTAAATTTATATGAGAACTAGACATCTAGATCACAATATATCCAAAATTTAGCTCATTTTGTGAAGGAATGAGATTGCATTGAATTTTTAAAAATGAGGGTTTTGCAGAAAACGTATTCTGCCTTAGTACGTCATGTATCAAAAATTTGGCATAACTTGATTAATCGGAGTTGAAATCTTAATCCGTAAAGTGCGGTGGAAACTAGACTCATAATAGGATGTATCGGTTTAGGTCAAAATACATTGCCGGTTTTGAATAGCATGCATTTATCGAAAGTGTAGAAGGTAAAATGTTGAAACTGAAATAGATTGTGTTAATTTATTTTAGGTACACAACGCTAATATAAGAATATACTAGAGAAGTGCGGGAACGAAGGTAAGTAGATTGTGCATGCATGTTTTAATATTTTGAAAATGTGCAATGTTTGATGTTGTTTTAAAATGACAACCGGACTTTCAAAAATGGAGGCCGGAGTTTTGAAAACGACGCCATAGTTTAGCCGTAATTTTTAAAAGGTCGAATGCCGCTATTGCACTTATGAATTATTTATGAAATGTTATTGATGTGTGAAAGTTTGAATGAAATGAAATTATTTTTATGGCTTAGTTGTTAGTTATGTTATTGTAACCTAGCTGAAGCTTGCGTTGGAGGCAAGGTTTGCGGACTAGTAAGAATTCTGTTTAACTCGTTATATGCTTGTCTGTTATATGAATATGAAAATATCCGCTTTAAGCGGAACACATCATCACGTTCTGAATCCTGGTCACCGTGGGTGCAGGTAACACTAATTGACTAAGCCGTTATGAATATGTCTGTATTTTGAATGAACATGTTTTTGAAAATGTACTGCTTGTTAAGTTTCATATTTTACCCCACATCTACTTATAACACATGCATGATTTACTTACTGAGATGTTTATCTCACATTTTATTGAAAAATTCATTTTTCAGATAATAACATATAAGGATGATCGAGTATGCAAGCGAGGATGTAGGCGTGTTCGTAGTTTTATTTTGATATATTTAATTTGTAAATTAGCTAAATAATGTGTATAGACTTGTAGGTTAGTACTTGAGAATCTATTTGAATTACAAAGAGTTGTATTATATGTACATTTGTATGTATACATAAAAAAAATTTTGTGGATTAGAAATGTTTAAGTTTTGTGTAAATAAAATAATAGTATTGCATATAAGGAATGTAAGTATGTATTTGCAGTTAGTAAGAAACAGTTGTGATAATTTTAGTGGTATCAAAGCTCAGGTTAGGATTCTGTAGACTTTATGTTGATTAGAAAGTGTAGGGAAAATATATATATATATATATATATTTGACAATTGTTGTTTAATTGAGTATAGTTGCAAATATTTTTTGGGATCTAGCCGTGTGTTGACAGAAGAGAGCAATGTGCGTTAGGAGGTATTCTTGTGAAGGATTTGAGGAAACTATGGGCAGACCAGAATAGAGATAGAGTGCACGCCATATACGGTGGGTATCATAGTGAGGGGAGTGTAAACATGTGATTTTCAGGCACTGATCCGGGTCCAGGAGTTTCTCAGAAAGTTAGGAATGATGCACTTAAGGGCTTAAGAGTTTATGGCAAGGGAGTGAATCAGAATAAACTTGTAGTTCAGCGTATACATTGGATAAGGAGGTATAATAATGTTTTTAAAACCTTAAAACGTTGGGCAAGAATGGCGAATAGATACCTAAGGGGTGAGAGTAGTAGGGGAGGACCGGTACCTTTGACACATTTTCCCTCCAGGGTAGGAAGGTCTTTTGACCCGCTAAAGATAAAGAGGGACCCGAATGACTGGTGGAGTACTGGGTTTAACCCTACTAGGTTGTTTTATAAGTAGATTTGTATATATACCTTAATCTTTTTGTAGTTGTAATCTTACTTTAAGTTATGTAGTTTATCCTTTTTGTTGTATATATATGTAACTACCTTTGTAAAAAGAATTGTGAAATTTCTATAATTAATGTAAGAATGATATTGTTATATTTTGGATATAATATATGGCATAATATTGTATTATAACTTTACATTGAGGAATTGTTGAATTATGATGTTGTATTGAGGAAATTATTAGATTATAACTTTGTATTGAAGAATGGTTGAATTATAATTATGGTATTGAGGAATTGTTGAATTATTCATATTTATTCCTTAGTAAAGTGTGGATTAATTCATTATAGTATCCTTTCAATATTAATGACTTATATATATATATATATCTAATATAGTTGCTGCAACAAAGGAAAATGTCTCGTAGTGAAAAATCAAAAGTTAACGCATCTAGTTCAAGGGCCTCTCAGAATGTTAATAGAACGGGAGAGCTAGCAAAGGAGACCGGAGATGAGAATCTTGTCATCAACATGATGATGAGGATGATGGAACAACAAAATAAGTTGATGGAAGATATTGTTCGAAGTAGTGGAGCTCTGAGAAGTGAAGGGAGTAGGAGCCGACCAAATGGTGATGAGCATAATAATAGGGTAGTGACCTTGGAACAATTTATAAAGTTGGATCCGCCGATATTCAGAGGGAGCACAAATCCAATGGTGGCGGAAGCATGGATTAAACAAATGGAGAAGATATTTACAGCTCTCGGTTGTAGTGAAGAACAAAAGGTGGTATTTGCTTCATTTGTGTTACAAGAGGAGGCGGATCACTGGTGGGAGTCCAATGCTAGATTGTTGCGAACTCGGTTGGAGGGGAGACTTTCTTGGAGAAGTATTTCCCCCAACGTGTCCGAGATAATATGGAGGTGGACTTTCTAAAATTAGTGCAGGGAGTCAAGTCCGTGATGGAATACGAGGCAACATTTACAGCCTTGTCTCGATTTGCTACAGCCCTGGTAGCAGACGGGCAAAGTAAATGTAGGCATTTTTTAGAAGGGTTGCGTCCAGTAATCAAGTCTTGGTTATCCATCCTGAAACTACAAGTGTATGCAAAATTTGGTAGACCGAGCAATAATTACAGAAAGGGATTTGGCAGAATCACAAAAAGCTCGAGAACAGTTCATCAAGAAGAGAGAAGATGTGAGGCAAGGGGGAAACAGTAGCATAACACAAAGACCTCTATTTCAGCGAGGTGGTAGAGGTAAACCTGTCCCGAGAGGGATTAATTCTAGAGATATGGGCAGTAACAGACAAGCCATGCAGAAGATGTATGCTCCTTATGAATCTTGTGGTAAGTTCCATCATGGAATTGGCTACCGAGTGACGGGATCTTGTTTTAGTTGTGGAAAGCAAGGGCATACAATCAAAAATTGTCCGAATAGGCAAGTGGATGTTAAAGATAATGGAGTAGAAAATCAGAACAAGAAGCAGAAGGAACAGGGATGTGTGTATGCTCTCACCAAGTAGGATGCACAAGCGTCGAATGATGTGGCAATAGGTACACTAACTCTTTTTAATAAGGAAGCTAAAACATTGTTTGATCTTGGTGCTACCCATTCATTTGTATCATGAGCATTTGGTTATTTGTCTGATAAACCTCCTGAATCTGTGAAGTATGTGCTGTTTGTGGCTACACCTATGGGTGACAGTGTGATGATACAACAGGTTTATAAAGCCTGTAAAATTAGTATAGGGGAGAGGAAATTTGTTGTAGATTTATTACCCTTAGAAATGTGTGGCTTTGATGTTATTTTAGGAATGGATTGGCTAGACGCCTATCATGCGATAGTAAACTGTTTTACTAAAGAGGTGATGTTTAACATTCTGGGTCAATTAGAATTTAGTATTGGGGGAAAATAATCAGTGGTAAGTCAAGGGTTGATAAATGCAATTAAGGCCACTAAGTTATTAAAAAAAGGGTGTGAAGGTTTCTTAGCTTATGTGGTTAAGGGGGGTGAGATTGAATTGTGTGTGGAGGATATTCCTGTAGTCTCAGAATTCTGAGATGTGTTTCTAAAGGATTTGCCCGGGTTACCACCTGAAATGGAGATTGAGTTTGGTATTGAGTTAGTACCGAGTACATTGCCTATTTGTATAGCACAATATAGAATGACGCCTGTGGAATTAAAGGAATTAAAGATTCAATTGCAGGAATTGTTAGATAAGGGTTTTATACGCCCTAGTATTTCACCTTGGGGTGCTCCGATATTGTTTGTTAAGAAGAAAGATGGCACACTAAGATTGTATATTGATTATAGAAGATTGAATCAAGCCACCATAAAGAATAAGTATTATTTGCCTCGGATTGATGATTTGTTTAATCAGTTGTAGGGAGTGAGTGTATTTTCTAAAATTGATTTGAGGTCAGGATATTACCAGATCGGGGTTAAGACTGAAGATGTACCAAAGACTGCTTTTCGTACTCGGTATGGACATTATGAATTTTTGGTGATGCCTTTTGGGTTAACGAATGCCCTAGCTGTCTTTATGGATTTAATGAATAGGGTATTTCAACCATACTTAGATCAATTTGTAATTGTGTTTATTGATGATATATTGGTGTATTCGAAGAGTAATGAGGATCATAAGAAGTATTTAAGGATAGTGCTTCAAACACTTAAGGAAAAGAAGTTGTATGCTAAGTTTAAGAAATGTAAATTCTGGCAAAAACAGGTGGTGTTTTTGGGGCATGTGGTGAATAAGGATGGGATATCGGTTGATCTAGCTAAGGTGAAAGCAGTAGTTAATTGGCAGCAACCTTCAACGGTCACGGAAGTAAGAAGTTTGTTGGGTTTAGCGGGTTATTACCAGAGGTTTGTAGAAGGCTTTGCTAGGTTGGCGGCACCCTTAACAAAGTTAACTAGGAAGGATACAAAATTTGTGTGGGGTGAGGAATGTGAGAGAAGTTTTTAGGAGCTTAAGAATCGGTTGGTGACGGCACTGATTCTGACAATTCAGTCTAGTGGTGGAGAATATGTGGTATATAGTGATGCCTCGAGGAAAAGTCTGAGTTGTGTATTGATGCAACACAGGAAGGTAGTAGCTTATGCCTTTAGGCAGCTTAAGGAACATGAGCAAAATTATCCTACACATGATTTAGAACTTGCAGTAGTGGTCTTTGCCTTAAAGATTTGGAGACATTGTCTGTATGGGGAAACCTGTCAAATTTTTATAGACCATAAAAGTTTGAAGTACCTGTTTACTCAGAAGGAATTGAATTTGAGGTAAAGGAGATGGTTAGAATTAGTGAAAGATTATGATTGTACAATTAATTATCATCCCGAAAAAGCAAATGTAGTGGCTGATGCTTGGAGTCGGAAGTCTTCGGGACAGCTAGCCACACTTATAACCACTTAGAGGCAGATTTTATTGGATCTTGATAGGAATCAAATTGAAGTAGTAAGAAAAGCGAATGACTCTTATATGGCTCATTTGACAGTGCAACCAACATTGATTCAAAAAATTAAAGATGCTCAGAAAGTAGATCAGTACCTGAAGAAGGTTTCGGAGGAAGTTCCTGGAGGTGGAAGAAAAGGGTTTGCAATAGCTGAGGATGGGGCATTGTATTTTGAGGGAAGACTTTATGTGCCTAGGAATGATGATTTATAGCGGGAAATTCTGAGTGAAGCTCAAAACTCTTAGTACACTATCCATCCTGGTAGTACAAAGATGTATAGGGATCTTCGCACTAGATTTTGGTGGCCCTAGATGAAACTTGATGTTGCACGATTTGTAGAGCAGTGTTTGACTTGCCAGCAAGTTAAAGCAGAACATCAGAGACTATCGGGTTTATTACAACCATTGATGATACTAGAGTGAAAATGGGAACGTATAACCATGGATTTTGTTGTGGGGTTACCAAGAACTCCTAAGGGTTACAATGCAATATGGGTAATTGTGGATAGGTTGACGAAATCGGCATATTTTCTTCTTGTGCGTACCACTTATTCGATGGACAGGTATTCACAATTGTATGTTAAAGAAATTGTAAGATTGCATGGGGTGCTTGTTTCCATTGTTTCGGATAGAGATCCACGATTTACCTCTAAGTTTTGGAAGAGTTTGAATGTAGCTATGGGTACTAAATTAAACTTTAGTACAGCTTTTCACCCGCAGACTGACGGACAATCGGAGAAAACTATTCAGATTTTAGAAGATATGTTGCGGGCATGCATGTTAGATTTCAAGGGTAGTTGGGACAAATACCTACCATTGGCGGAGTTTGCATATAACAACAATTTTCAATCCACTATTGACATGGCTTCATATGAAGCATTATAAGAAAGGAAGTGTAGATCACCGCTTTACTGGGATGAGGTCGGTGAAAGGAAAGTTTTGGGCCCAGAAATTGTTCAACAAACACGTGAAGTGGTTGAGAAAGTGAAGGCAAAGATGAAAATTGCGCAGAGTAGACAAAAGAGTTATGCTGATATCAGAAGGAAGCCCTTGGAATTTGTTGTGGGAGAAAAAATATTTCTCAAAGTGGGTCCGATGAAAGGGGTTATGAGTTTTGGTAAGAAAGGAAAGTTAAGCCCTAGATTCATTGGCCCGTTTGAGATTTTAGAAAGAGTGGGGGATGTGGCATATAGGCTTGCTCTTCCTCTATCTCTGACTGGAGTGCATAATGTATTTCATGTATCAATGCTGCGCAAGTACATTGCTAACCCTACACACGTGCTGAGTTATGAACCACTTAGGCTTAGAGAAGATCTAACTTATGAGGAGATTCCTGTGCAGATTTTAGATCATAAGGATCAACAATTACGCTCCAGGAAGATTCCCTTAGTGAAAGTGCTTTGGAGGAATCATGCTGTAGAGGAGGCTACATGGGAGCGAGAAGCGGAGATTCGAGAAAAATATCCTCAGCTTTTCCAATGAAGAAGAAATACTTAGTGAATTTCGAGGACGAAATTTTTGTAAGGAGGGGAGAATTATAACACCTATAATTTCCTTTGTAGATGTATGAGCCTATTTTTGTAAATTTGGAAAATGTAGTAGACCTAAAGGGTAGAAATATGAATTTTATGGTTAATAAGGTCATTTTTGAAATTTTAGATTATGAATTAAAATAAAATGTAAGTGGGCTAAATATATATATATATATATATATGTATTGGGCCTAATTTAATAATATATATGTATTGGGCTTAATTTATATTATATATATATGTATTGGGCCTAATTTATTTCATTAGGTCCAAACCTAATTATTCAAGCCCAAGTCCAAGCCCAAATGTAGATATATATATATATATATATATACACACACATATATATAATAAAGTAAAATAAATAATTAAATGAATAAATACTAAGTTTGGCTAAAAATTCTCTACAAAATCTAAGCCATTTATTTGTTTCAATTTTAGCCATCCACTTGTCACATTTCTAGGCATGTTTTGCAAGTGAAATAAGGATGAACAAAAAATCTAAGTTAGTGGAAAATGTGGTGGCTAAATATGATCCATTGGATTTGATCAAAGTCATCCTAGCCATCCATGTGTTTTATTGATTAAATTAATTAATATTAAAGGTTAGTTAGTGGAAAATGTGGTGGAGAAAAGATGACCATTGGATTTGAGTGAAGTAATCCAAGCCATCCATGTGTTTTAAGAAAATTAGAATTAATGAAAATTGGGTGAAAAAATGAGAGCCATTGGATTTAAATTAAAGAAATTTAAGCCATTCATGTGTTTAAGTCATTATACTTAAACAAAATCTAATGTTTTCAATTTGAAGAAGTGAACATTACGTAGGAAGCAAATTGAGAAAGAAAGGAAGGAAAGAAAGAAAAAGGAGAAGGAAGAAAAGGAAAAGATAAAGAGAAGTGGTAAGTTTTAATTATAATTGTATTATTTTAGTATAGTATGTGTAGTAAATTGTTAAGACCATTGTAGTAAACCTTATATTTTCATATGACATGGGGAATTTGAAATGAAAATTATGGTTATTATATTGTTAGGATGATGAAAATTGGTGAAAATTTATTATTAGTATGTAGTAATAATGGTAGAAATTGGAAAATATTTAGGTCATGGGTAAATTGTGTTTTAATTGTCTAATTGTAGTATGCTTAGTGAATGAAAATTGAAAATGGAATTATGTTAATGTTGTTTAGTATGTCAAACAAGGAAAAATATGCATATATATAGATATATATACATATTGTTGAAAAATTTGGAAGTTTTATTGTTGTATGGTTAGATTAATAGAAAAACCTATATTATCATGTGATATTAGGAAATTGATGTAAATATTATTTTTATTAGGTTGTTATAATAGTGTGAATTGATGGGAACTTAGTTGTTATGTTATGCTAGTGTTGGAATTTAATGGAAGTGTAGTAATAAATATATGTATATATGTATATATGTATATATATATATATATATTAATACTAATTGTGGACTTGGAATGGCATAATTGTGAAGTAGAATTAAATCTCGGCAATTTCAGTAGGCCGAGTTTGTTTGTGACATAATTGGGAGTGCTCGGAAATTGATAATGAGGTTGTGCCGAGAGTGTGTGTGTGTGTGTGTTTGCTGTATTTACGTGTGCGCAGTATGGCAAGAATGGTTGTGAAACCATATGAAATTTGAGTGATCATTGTGTGGTCCCATATGAGTATTTCGGGGATGGAAAAATGAAGGGATTAGGGGTAATAGGTCGTAGGTTTGATGGCCGGATAGTGTCAAAACTGTATGGCCAATACATGGCATAAGAGTTGCTGGAAATTCTAAGCAAGCCTTTGAAAAATGAAATCCGGAAGAGTTTTAGATATCGGATTGAGGCTCCGTAAATTTATACGAGAACTAGACATTTAGGATCATAACATATCCAAAATTTAGCTCATTTTGTCAAGGAATGAGATTGCAATGAATTTTTGAAAATGAGGGTTTTGCAGATGACGTATTCTGCCTTAGTGCGTCATGTGTTGAAAATTTGGCATAACTTGGTTAATCGGAGTCGAAATCTTAATCCATAAAGTGCGGTAGTAACTAGACTCATAATAAGATGTGTCGCCAAAAGTTTAGGTCAAAATACATTACCAGTTTTGAATAGCATGCATTTATCGAAAGTGTAGAAGGTAAAATGTTGAAACTGAAATAGATTGTGTTAATTTGTTTTAGGTACACAATGCTAATATAATAATATACTCGAGAAGAGTGGGAGCAAAGATAAGTAGATTGTGCATGTATGTTTTAATGTTTTGAAAATGTGCAATGTTTGATGTTGTTTTAAAATGGCGACCGGACTTTTGAAAATGGTGACCGGAGTTTTGAAAACGGTACACGCCACAGTTTGGCCGCAATTTTTAAAAGGTTGAACGCTGCTATCGTACTTATGAAATATTTATAAAATATTGTCGATGTGTGAAAGTTTGAATGAAATGAAATTGTTTTTATGGCTTAGTCGTTAGTTTGTTATTCTAACCTAGCCAGAGCTTGCGTTGGAGGCAAGGCTTGCGGACTAGTAAGAATTCTATTTAACGCGTTATACGCATGTCTGTTATATGAATATGAAAATGTCCGCTTTAAGTGGAACATGTGATCACGTTCTGAATTCGGGTCACCGTGGATGCAAGTAACACTAATTGACTAAGCCGTTCTGAATATGTTTGTATTTTGAATGAACATGTTTTTGAAAATGTATTGCTTGTTAAGTTTCATATTTTACACCGCATCTGTAACACCTTTAATTTACATTCAACACTATATGTGCCTAGTTTTGTAAGTTTGGAAATTTAGTAGACATGAAATGGGAATTTGATAG
>JAXCLQ010000317.1:0-10077 GCA_035584115.1 Cedrela odorata
AAAGATGCAATAAAATATTATTTACCAATTAAATTAAAGAAGTAAAAGTAACAAACATAACATTCACAGTAATGGGTAAGGAGGAAAATCAGAAGATGATGTCAATAATCAATAAAGATAAAGCTGTTCAGTCTGTTCATATATACACTACATAAGGTCATATTTCCTAATAGTTTCTTCTGGCTGTTGATTTTTCAGGATAATTAATCAAGGTAAGCTCTATTCTTACTCAAATTGTGCTTCCTTCCCCTTTAGTTTTTTCTACAATTGAAAGGTAAACATTGTTAACCATTACTCTAATCTCAGGTTAAGTATGGATTGCTGTTGCAATTGGGTTCAACAAATATGACTCAAAGTATTGCAAGTACAGCTTTTATAAATAATTCATCCAACTAGTCCTTACAGTTTCATAGTATCAGAAGAGAGGATAAAACAGGGGAATAGTGCTTAACCTTAGATTTGGCTATATTACATTATATGTAATATTAGACTCATAATATAAAACTTGAAATTTTATTACACGAAAGTTGAAACAAAGAATTTGAAAAACAAAATAGAAAAATCAAAGATTAAGGGTAAGTGTTGGACCATTTAATTGATAAGAATGAAATAAAAAAATATTGAATATTCTTCATGATGACACTAGTTGAAGATGATAATCTACTGTAATAGCAAAATAACATATGAAAACATAGACAAAATGATAATAAATTCAAAATTACACACAGGAGGATTCATTTTTCATATATCTTTTCTTTGTTAATTACATTCAAGATGTCAAGTCATGTTTCGGATGGCATGAGTTAAAAATGAGAACGAATATTGCAAACCAAAGCAGCCGACAGAGTGTAATGGTATTTTGTATATTTCAGCACACTTGGTGATACAAGCAAGTTATATATGTATTTATAGTTGAAGCTAGAAACCCTAGAGAGGAGAGAAACTATACAGCTCATTGATGAGGAGGCTAAGTACTATGTACTAGTTGTAACAAATTTCTGAAAAGAGATGAAGGGAGTGAAATGCTGGGCTGCATATTGCAGCAGAGGGCAGCAACCAGTACAGCAGGTCTTCTGCTTTTTCCTTTTGCTACACCAAGCCTTTGCAGTTGCCAAGGAGCTGAGATCTGGCAAACAGGGCAGACTTCTCAACTAATTTATTCTTAAAACAGCTAGCTTGTTAACCTTTGATGTAAATTCTCACTTATTATCTTAGGTTAATCTGCAATAACAATACCCAGACTAGAGGAGAATTTCAATCACTCGGCATTTTTCTCCTAGTTCATTCAAAGGCTTCAACAAAGCATCATTCAAATACTTGCAATTAAAACTTCAAAAAAATCTATCGGCTGCTAAGGATGCATTTGCGAAAAAAAATCCTTAGAAATGTGAAAGTTCAAACCAGAAGACATGTACGAAAAATGTAACGCCCCAAATCTAACAAGCATCGTACATGATGAATTAGGGTGCACAAATCTATATGCATGTTCTAAATCTTACTATTACAGCTTTTTTATTGAAATGCTTCATTATTATTAATTAATTAAACCAAAGATTTTTGAATCTTCACAAATACAACCCCAATCCAATCAAACTCAAAAATTCTGAAACAACCTCCAAGATATAATTTTAAGAATGCTAAAGATACATTACAAAATCTTCCATCATCTATAAGATAAATAAATAAGCACTTCATTACTATCATCAAAATCAAGCTATTACACTCACCACTCTAAGTAACTTATTATTGAAAAAATTAAATGAATGAGGGGTAAGCTTTCAACTTGGCAAGTAATGTCAGCCGTAACATGTGCATGAGTTTTCTTATGTTAGGATGGGTAAAATGATTTTCTTTCGCTAAAATCAAACAAGAATTCTATTTTATACAAAATTTTGAATTTAGCTCTTGTAATATGAAATTTTATGAATTTTGCGAGTTTGTTGTAAAATAAAAATGATTTGAAGTATTAAACGATCTTTAAAAATTATGAAACTTGGTACGATGGTTTATCCATATGTTAATTTTATGTTTTGTGATGCTGAGAAAAGCAACAAATTGTTTAATCAGCAACAAATGTTTTTCTTTTCTATTCTTTCGAGCTGCAGCAAACAGATGCCTTGTGAAGATAATGCCATTGAAAGGCGAAAATGCTCTGTTCATCCGGCCATCATGGTTTTCTTGAGCAAATGTTTATTAATGCTGATGATTCAGTAGAAATGAATTACGTAAATTGCAAGGCATCTCCTTCAAATCTAACAAATTTTTTGTATGTTTCAAATCATGATAAATTGTTAATTATCATGATTTAATTAAAGTAAAAGGGAGTAGTTACTGGACTTTATTTGTATGAAGCAAAAGCAAAATTCATTATCTGGATAGTCTCTATGGTATTATATATGCAAATATTTGATTTCATATTTTCATTTTTTAGCTTTAGTATTTTATTATGACATAAAATTTATAAATGTTTCAATCTTTATTGTTAACCATCACGATTTAATGTTTGATTTATCAGAAAATTTGATTAATGTCATTGTTTAACCCAGAAACCTGGAATGCATAATTTGTTTGTTTTTTTTTTCAATGAGGAATTTAATCCAAAGTAATATTTATCCCCTAATAAGGAATTTAATCCAAAGGATCCTATGTCCATTCTTCGATTAATAAATTTTGCCAGACAGATCGAATGCTAAAATCTCAGTGGCATGAATGAACAACTCTGTTGTCGGAACTTTGACTTACCGCAATCTTGCTCCTTCAGAATTTTCCTTTCCATTTTTATTATTCCCTATGGTAGACATATGCAAATTTTAGAACCTTTCCATTCTGGAGCAAATGTTTACTAACGCTGATGATTCAGTAGAAATGAGTTAGGTATTATTAATCAATGCAATCATGTACAATTACATATTTGTCTTTATTGGATGTAAGGCATATAGCCAACACTACCGTGGGGTGATAGAGATCACACTTGTTTATGACCGTTGTATTGACTCGATTCGCAGGTTGTACGATAAAAATGGTAAGCTTTTCACGGCAGATAAACATAGGTCGGAGGCAACCAGACAGATGAGGTTCGCTCCATTCTTACTCTTTTTGGCCCCGCAATAGCTTTAATCCTTGACACTGCTTGTTCAAATTTGCTGTAAATTTTTCATTTGTTTCAGATAAAGTTGGAATACCCAGATGAGCTCTTGATCAGTGCTAGCGGCCACTATTGTCTGGTGGTTTACGGCAGCAGCCCGGTGATCAGATTACTTGCATTAAGAGCAACTAAAGAACTTTTGTCATGTGGTATCTTTGTCAACTACAGAATATGAGTACATTGCGGCAGCAAAATCCATGAAGGAAGCAAAATGGCTACAAGGGTTAGTAGCTGAATTGGGTTTTAAACATTATTCAGTGTGCATTCTATGTAACAGTCAAAAGTGCTATACATTTGAGTGAAAATCAAACGTATCATGAAATAAAAAAAAATTAAAAAAAAAAAGCATGCCGATGTGAGGTTTCATTTCATTAGGGATGAAATCACAAAAGGTTTGGATTTTCGGAATGCTTCAATCGTTTTTGTTAATTATCACGTTTTAATGTTACAGGCAAGCAGTACAACTTTGCAATTTTTAATTTTTTTTTTTTTTTTGTGAGATATGTATAAATAGGAAGTTGGCAAGGATGTATAGTTACATAAACTGAGAAAGAGAAGTACCATTTGATTCTCAAACAGCTACAAATATCATCAAAGCACAAGTAATATTGTTATTTTCCTTCTCCTAATGAAATTTGCTATTCTGTTATTTTTGCAATAAGCAATAATTTCTTTGCTTTTCTTTCAAGCTGCAGTAAACAATCATGCACGCGAAATATTTTGAGAAAGAAATACCACTACTAGGTGTTATTAAAGGCAAAAGAGCTCTGTTCATCTGGCGAGGATTGCTTCACAAACGTTGTCTTATGCCAATGCATTTTAAATGGACTAGATAAATGGCTGTAAGGCACGCATATTTTATAAATGACTACTTGTGGTAAACAAGACCATCTTGAAGAATCATTGGTTGTATACATATCAGTCTTCAATTTTGCTGTAATAGGATACGGAAAAATTGATAAAAGAGAAAGGGCATGGTTTTTTCTTCTGATAAAAGATTCGGTATATCATATAATTTGTGTCACCTTTTCTCATATAATTTTGAAGGATCGTACGTTCTTTAAGTTCATAACTCTGTTGTGCGAGTGTGACTCTAGCCATCCCGATAATACATGCTAGACTGTCCATGGTATGGGGGTACTTCTCTGTTTCAGGAATTTGGGCAGGAATGTAACGCATTAGTTTTCAATTTTCTAAAATAAGATTCGGAACTTATCATTCCATTTATGTCACCATTGTTTCAGTGTTCTCTCCGGACAAACTGGCATAAATAAAGTACATTTCAGGAATTTTAAGGCTCCAAACTTTAGTACCAAGCAAAAGGAATACTCGTTAATATCCCTAGATAGAGCTGAATTTGGAATCAGATCTAACAACCACGTCATATCTTTGCTTCTTTAGTTGTCCCGAATCCCTATGGTATGATATATGCAAACTTTTCCATTCTACTATTTTGTTTAGTTTTCTTCTAATATTTGGTTTAAGATTTCCCACATTCGTGTTTTGATCTTCCTTTTTCTTATGCTTTATTGAATGAAGCAGGATTTCATCTTCAAACTCGAAACTCAAAACATGGAGGTGTTGCAAGCAATCGGACAGCTAATTAAGGTTAGCTCTATTCTTACTCTAATTGTGCTTCCCTTCCCTCTAGTTTTTTCTACAAATAAAAGGTAATTTTTGACCCTTTAAACAGCTAGCTTTTGACCATTGCTGTAAAATTTCATTTTTCTTAGATTATGGATTGCTGATGCAATTGGGTTCAACAAATATGCTTCAAATTATTGCAAGTTCAGCTTTGAAGTCATTGGCTGCCAACTGAGGATGCATGGTCAAAAAACTCTTAATTAGTACCAAGATTAGACAGCTGATATTCTAAATGTATTGTTCTGAGCAAATCCTTAGAAATGTGAAAGATTCAAGCCAGAAGCCATGTGCAAAAATGTATATATTAAAGTAAATTGTGTGATTACTGCTTCATACATAGTATTTCATATCTTTATTTCATACATAGTATTCCAACACCAGGTGATTTTAATTTTACTGATAATGATGCAGAATTATAAGACAACAACATCGATATTCCTATTCTTCTGGCAGCCATTCCAACCATTTTTTATTTACCTTCTTCTAGCTCCTCGCATATCTCCTCGTTATTTTTCAATCAATTCACCGACACCAATCACACAGATTCATTGAGTCTCCCGTCTTTCTCTAGGTGTAAACCCTATCAAGTTTAGCTTCGCTTGGCCGGCCCATTATTTCGGACAAAATATTACAAACACCCAAATTTCTATGGTCCAACTTCTTAATCCATGGCCCTTTAAGAGCAGACACTACTTTGGACAGGCGAAACAATTAGTGGTTGATTGAGATTTAAAAAAAATTAAAGTTCTAAATATAAGAATTTGCCTAGAGTACCGAAAACTCCGGGTGAGCATTGTCTTTGTGCTCACCCATTGTTTAAAAAGATTAATTTTTATATTTGTTTCACAAAATTCAAAGCTTTCATCCATGTTATCGACAGCTATGGTGGGTGAATAAAATAAAATGAATAAACAAGAGCTTGACTTCTGACTTTTATTTATCTGTGATGTGAAACTCACAGCTTCCAAGATCTTTCCCCTTTTTTATTCTTCTTTCTCTTTGTGTTCCTTCTCTTTGCTGTCTTTCTTGGCCATGGTGTTAAAAAAAGAAAAACAAATTAAAACAAATATTCAACTCAACATTAGATAATGGACATTCACTATTATCTTCTTGATCAATTGCTTTCTAATTTCGCCATCCATGGCTAATATATACAATCATCGAATTGCTTTGAGTTTTAGTAACCCATGAAACTTGTTGGATGGCTCACTTTCCCATGCTGTCATGTTTTCTTCGGTGAATGTGAACTCGTAGAAAATGAAAGATATTATTAATGATATATAAATATAATACTAAAATTAGTGTGCAGGGAATCTAATCCCAAAATATCCAACCAACTAGAAAGGCAATTCGTAAAATTTCAGATTTTCAAAATAATAACTTTTTTGTTTCAGAATTGCATTTTACTCAGTAAAAAATTTATAACTATTTAAATATATTTATGTCACCTTTAAGAATTTGGTTAGAGTACCGAAAACTCCGGGTGAGCGTTGGCTTTGTGCACCCATTGTACGTATTTTAATCATCACGTCAGTGTTTATTCGATTGAGACAACTTGATACTGAAAGCTAGATTAAATTTTGTTTAAAAAGATTAATTTTTATATTTGTTTCACAAAATTCAAAGTTTTCATCCATGTTATCGACATCTATGGTGGGTGAATAAAATAAAATGAATAAACAAGAGCTTGACTTCTGACTTTTATTTATCTGTGATGTGAAACTCACAGCTTCCAAGATCTTTCTCCTTTTTTATTCTTCTTTCTTTTTAACTTTCAACCATTGGCTTATCTTAATAGCACTGACCAATGAAATCACATGGCATCGGTTTTTTATTCTCACCAAACTCTTTAAATTTCTGTGCATAAATAGAGTCTGTAGCGTGCATATTTCTGATCATCTTCTCATTTGAAAAACCATCCCACCATGGCAAATTCTTCTCTCTTTGCTGTCTTTCTTGGACATGGTTTTAAAAAAAGAAAAAAAGATTAAAACAAATATTCAACTCCAACATTAGATAATGGACATACACTATAGTCTTTTGCTTTCTAATTTTGCCATCCATGGCTAATATATACAATCATCGAATCGCTATCCATGAAACTTCTTGGAGGGCTCGCGTTCCCTTGCTGTCATATTTTCTTCGGTAAATATGAACTCGCAGAAAATGAAAGATATTATTAATGATATATAAATATAATATTAAAATTAGTGTGCAGGGAATCTAATCCCAAAATATCCAACCAACTAGAAAGGCAATTCTTAAAATTTCAGATTTTCAAAATAATAAATTTTTGTTTCAGAATTGCATTTTACTCAATAAAAAATTTATAACTATTTAAATATGTTTCTAAACTTCTACAATTTATAGTACAATCACTAAACATATCAATAAACTACCATACCAAATTTCGTAATATTTGACGGTCGTTTTGTAACAGCCCGGGCCCAATAACCTAGTAGATATTGTCCGCTTTGGGCACACAGCCCGTCACAGATTTGTTCTTGAGCTTTACAACCCAAAACGCGCCTACTAAGTTAGGAAGACCCAAGCTATATAACCTATAGCCCATACTCACCCGCTAGTGATGTGAGATGCGACATTCTCCCCCCCTTTGGATCTCACGTCCTCGTGAGAGGGTCATAACAGACATAAATATATCATATCACAGAACATCCACACATCGGGTCGCAGGTCGGCTCTGATACCAAATGTATAGACATATCAAATCACAGAACATCCACACATCGGGTCTGATGCCAAATGTAACAGTCCGGCCCAATAACCTAGTAGATATTGTCCGCTTTGGGCACACAGCCCGTCTCGGATTTGTTCTTGGACTTTACAACTCAAAACGCGTCTACTAAGTTAGGAAGACCTAAGCTATATAACTTATAGCCCAAACTCACCCGCTAGCGATGTGGGATGCGAAAAAAACAAAAATGGTTATGAAATGAGTTAATGTAACATGTAATTGAGGGGTTTGAGAATGTAGGTGTGGTATGTGTTGTGTTGCCAAAAAATCGAAAAACAAACTCACGACATTGGTAGGTCGCAGTTGTGTGTACATGTGGGAAGTGTTTTGAGTTGATAAATATGTTAAATTGAAGTGTTATAAGACATATTTGTGGTAGTGTACAAGAATGGAGTACTAAATGGGGAAGAGTGCGAGTGAAACGAGTGAGCATTAGTCCTAAAGAATTTCTACGTAGGGTCCATTAAAACAGGAATTGAGTGATTTTTAGACCTCGGATTGAGGAACCGCAAAATTCTACATAAATTAGACTCATAGGGGCATGACATAGTTGAAAATCAAGTCAAGCGCTGAGCAAGACAGTACCAGAAATGGTCGAAACTGAACTACCCTGTTGAAAGGTCGCAACCAATTACGTTGAATAATGTGGTGAAAATCTGCCATAACTTGAGCATTTGGACGCGAGTTTGAAATGAGTCGATGTACAATAAGCACTATATGAACTCAAAAAATGGATTAAAATGGTTTAGTCTAAAGGGGCAGATTATATGTACAATATAATTGTGTTTTCATCTAGTTGTAATGAAAGAATCTAACACAATAATTATGTGTTGTAGATCGTTAGACCAATCGCCAATTGACCCACAAGATCGAATATATCGCAGCCTGATACTGGTGAATGGGTGTTTGTTTGTATATATGTATGAATATATGTCTGTCTGTATGTGAAACTAGTATTGAAATTGTGTATGACATAAAATGATTGAAATGATTCAAGTATGTTGTGGGATGAGTATATGATAGTGATATTGACATGTTGTCGTTTGATGGTGCAAAAACAATTGTGTTATATAATTGAAACTGATAGTAAAATAAAATGATAATTTGAAATGAGTTGCTGTTGTTTATGTAGAATGATTTGATATGTTGTGTTGTGACATGAAATGAGGAAACATGAATGCATTGATCTTATGCAGTGTTGTGCTATTTTGTGGTTGTGGATTGTAAATAGTGGGATAGCGATGCGTAACGCCCTTGATGATTAAGTTATGACTAGGGGGACGCCTCGGATGATTGGTTTTATGATTTGGGGGACGACGAAACGTAGCGCCCCAAGGTATATGATCCCTCTGCCCGGTCAAATGCATAATTCTGGGTATGGATTGTCTCTCTGTTCGGTCAAGTGCGTAGCCCTGAACATGGACCAAACAAAGATGTATACACCTGATAATTGGTGTTATGACTTGGTGGATGGCAGAATGTAATGCTCCAAGGCATTGATGAATTTATTTGGTGTTTGAGGGGATGGCATTGTGTAACACCCTTAAACACCAGTATATTGTGAATGATGTGTGATGAATTGTTGTGTTTGATACATTGAGAGGTATTTATGTTCAAATGCATAAAATTGTTACATGTACATATATTTCATATGAATATGCAGATGAAATGATATTGTATGTAGCATCCACTCACTGAGTTCTGTTAGACTCACCCCCCACACCTTCTAGTTTTGCAGGAAACCCCCTTAGTTTGGTGAGTAGACACAACGTCTTGGAGACACGGATTTAGAGGAAAGGTCATAGGTTGCAATCACCACTGTGTTTGGTCCATCTCATGTCGAGATTGGTAGTTTTACTTTTGTATTGTCATACGATGTAAATTTGTGATTGGTTGCATGTATATAGTCAGCCCACTTTTGAGAGCTGTTGTAAATAGTTGAGTTGTATATAATTTTAGTGGCGGTATGACTCCCTTGAGTCATTGAAATGAGTTATTTTACATGTAGTGATGTCAAGCATGCATGCATAGTAGATGTATGTGAACAGGTCATGTTAGGCTTAAGATTATCTATCACCTGCTGGTAACTCCCGAATTTGGGATGTTACAGATTATTTATAGGACTTTTTATAATTTGAAATCTCGCATAATAATACGATCGTAAAATTTTATTTAACTAAAATCATATAAGAATTCAATTTTATACAAAATTTTGAATTTAGCTCTTGTTATATGAAATTTTACGAATTCTTCAAATTGATTATAAAATAAAAATAGTTTGAAGTACCAAACGACCTCCAAAAATTACGAAACTTGGTATATTGGTTTATCCATATGTTTATTGATTGGTCTATAAACATTGAATTTTTTAGAAATATATTTAAAGAGTTATGAATTTTTGATTGAGTGAACTGTAATTCTGAAACAATCTAGTCAAATTACTGTTGTATCAAACGTATAACACCCACTATATAACGTGTTATAATTATAGGGAGGTAAGTGTATAGTTTTAAAAATAATAAGTTTTTCTTTG
>JAXCLQ010000318.1:0-10075 GCA_035584115.1 Cedrela odorata
GTGAATAGAAGCTTAAGGGGTGAGAGTAGTAGGAGAAGACCGATAATATTGGCACATTTTTCCTCCAAGGTAGAAACACCTTTTGAACCACCGAAGATAGTGAGGGATCCAAACGATTGGTAGAGTGTTGGGCCTAGACCTACTAAGATGTTTTATCTGTAGTATTGTATACGTACTTTAACCTTTTTGTAGTTATGACTTTAGTTAGTGGGTTGTTCTTTTTGTTGTACATTTTATATAGCTACCATTTTAGATGGATTGTAAATTTTATAGTTAATGTAAGAATGATCTTGTTATATTTTGATACAATGATATGTAGCATGTTATTATATTATAATTTTCCATTGAGGAATTGTTGAATTATATTATATTTACTTCTTAGTGGTGTGTGGATTAATAAAGAAAATTCTAATGTATTATTGTATCCTTTAAATATTAATGACTTATATATCTCTACTATAGTTATTTCAACAGAGGAAAATGTCTCGTAGAGAAAAATCAAAAGCTAATGCATCTAGTAAAAGGGTCACTCAAAATGTTAATAGAGTGGGGGAGCTTGCAAGGGATGCTGGAGATGAGAATCCTATCATTAACATGATGATGAGGATGGTGGAATAACAAAATAAATTGATTAAGGGTATTGCTCAAGGCAGTGGCGCCCTAAGAATTGAAGGGAGTGAGAACTAATCTAATGGCGAGGAGCATAGTAATAGGGTAGTAACTTTAGAGCAATTTAAGAAGTTTGATCCGCCGACATTTAGAGGAAACGTAAATCCAATGGTGGCAGAAGCATGGATTAAGCAAATGGAGAAAATATTTAAAGCTCTCGGTTGTAGTAAAAGGTAATGTTTGCTTCGTTTGTATTACAAGGAGAAGTAGATCACTGGTGGAAGTCTAAAGCTAGACTATTGAGAACTCAATTGGAAGGGAGACCTATTATGTGAGAGCTGTTTGAGGAAGCTTTCTTAGAGAAGTATTTCCTACAACGAGTTGGAGATAATATGGAGGCGGGTTTCCTAAGACTGGTGCAGGGAGATAAAGCAGTGATGGAATACGAGACGAAATTTACAGCTTTGTCTTGATTTGCTACGACTTTAGTTGTAAATAAGCAAAGTAAATGTAAGCGTTTCCTCGAAGGGTTACGTCCAACAATCAAGTTGTAGTTGTCTATCCTAAAACTGAATGTGTATGCAAATTTGGTAGACTGAGTAATTATTGCAGAAAGGAATTTGGCGGAGTCTCAAAAAGCTCGGGAACAGTACATTAGGAAGAAAAGAGATGTGAGGCAAGGGGGTAATAGTAGCAGAACACAAAGACCTCCATTTCAGTAAGGTAATGGAGGTAAACCTATTTCGAGAGGAGTTAATTTTAGAGATATGGGTAGTAACAGGCAAGCAACACAGAGGATCCATACTCCTTGTGAATCTTGTGAGTAATTATATCTTAGAATTTGCAGGTGGATATTAGAGATAATGGTGTAGAAAACCAGAACAAGAAGCAACAGGTACCGGGGATGTGTGTATGCTTTCACCAAGCAGGATGCGCAAGGGTTAAACAAAGTGATAACAGGTACACTAACTCTTTTTAATAAAGAAGCTAAAGTTTTGTTTGATCTTGGTACTACCCATTCTTTTGGGTTGTGGG
Source organism: Cedrela odorata (assembly GCA_035584115.1). Classification (NCBI taxonomy): domain Eukaryota; kingdom Viridiplantae; phylum Streptophyta; class Magnoliopsida; order Sapindales; family Meliaceae; genus Cedrela; species Cedrela odorata. The sequence goes on from JAXCLQ010000318.1 coordinate 1,645, forward strand.
CATTTAGTTATTTTTCTGATAAACCTCCTAAACCTTTGAAGTATGTGATGTCTGTGGCCACACCTATGGGTGAAAAGTGTAATGATACAATGGGTTTATAAAGACTGTAAAATTAGTATGGGGGAGCAAAAATTTATGATAGATTTATTTTCTCTTGAGATGTGTGATTTTGACGTTATTTTAGAAATGGATTGGTTAGCCACCTATCATGCGATAATAAACTGTTTTACTAAGGAAGTAGTGTTTAACATTCTGGGTCAACCAAAATTTAGTTTTGGGGGGAGACGATCAGTGGTGAGTCAAGGGTTGATAAGTGCAATTAAAGCCACTAAGTTATTAGAAATGGGGTGTAAAAGTTTCTTAACTTATGTGGTTAAGGGGGGTGAGACTAAGATATGTGTAGAGGATATTCCTGTAGTTTCAAAATTTTGAAATGTGTTTCCAGAGGATTTGCTTGGGTTACCTCTTGAAAGGGAGATTGAGTTTAGTATTGAGTTAGTACCAGGGACGTCGCCCATTTCTATAGCACCTTATAGAATGACGCCTGTTGAATTAAAAGAATTAAAGAGTCAACTACAGGAATTGTTAGATAAGGGTTTTGTACGCCCTAGCATTTTACCTTGGGATGCTCCAGTGTTGTTTGTTAAGAAAAAAGATGACACCTTAAGACTGTGTATTGATTATAGGAGATTGAATCAAGCCACAATAAAGAATAAGTATCCTTTGCCTTGGATGATGATTTGTTTGACCAGTTGCAAAGAGCGAGTGTATTTTCAAAAATTGATTTGAGGTCAGGATATTACCAAATTAAAGTCAAGAATGAGGATGTATCAAAGACTACTTTTCGTACTTAGTATAGGCATTACGAATTTTTTGTGATGCCTTTTGGGTTAACGAATGCTCCAGCTATCTTTATGGATTTAATGAATAGGGTGTTTTAGCCATATTCAGATCAATTTGTGATTGTATTTATTGATGATATATTGGTGTATTTGAAGAATGATGAGGACCATAAGGAACAATTGAGGGTAGTGCTTCAAAGCCTTAGGGAAAAGAAGTTGTATGCTAAGTTTAAGAAATGTGAATTCTGGCATACACAAGTGGTGTTTTTGGGGCATGTGGTGAACAAGGACGGAAAATCTGTTGATCTGGCTAAAGTTGAAATAATAGTTAATTAGGAGCGACCTTTAACGGTCATAGAAGTAAGAAGTTTCTTGGGTTTAGCGAGATATTATCGGATATTTATGGAGGGGTTCGCTAGGTTGGCTTCACCCTTGACAAAGCTAACTCAGAAAGATACAAAATTTGTATGGAGTGAGGAATGTGAAAGAAGTTTTCAAGAACTTAAGAATCGTTTGGTGATAGCACCGGTTCTGAAAATTCCATCTAGTGGTGGAGGATATATAATATATAGTGATGCCTCAAGGAAAGGTCTAGGTTATGTATTAATACAACACAGAAAGGTTATAGCTTATGCTTCTAGGCAGCTTAAGGATCATGAACAAAACTACCCTACTCATGATTTAGAATTAGTAGCAGTGGTTTTTGCCCTAAAGATTTGGAGGCATTATTTTTATGAGAAAACATGCCAAATTTTCACAGACCATAAAAGCTTGAAGTATTTATTTATTTAGAAAGAGTTGAACTTGAGGCAAATGAGATGGTTGAAATTAGTGAAGGACTATGATTGTACAATTAATTATCATCTTGAAAAAATAAATGTAGTGGCTAATGCCTTAAGTTGAAAGTCTTCAGGATAGCTAGTCACACTTATAACCACTCAGAGACAAATTTTGTTAGACTTTGATAGAAATCAAATTGAAGTAGTAAGAAAGGCTGATAACTCATATATGACCCATTTAACAGTACAACCAACATTGATTCAAAGAATTAAAGATGCTCAAAAAGCAAATTAGTACTTGAAGAAGGTCTCAGAAGAAGTTCCAGGAGGTAGAAGAAGGAGGTTTGCAATAGCTAAGGACGAAACATTGTATTTTGAAGAAAGACTTTGTATACCTAGGGATGATGACGTATAAGGGGAAATTCTGAATAAATCCCATAATTCTCAGTATACTATTCATTTAGGTAGCATAAAAATGTATAGAGATCTTCGCATTAGATTTTGGTGGCTCAAGATGAAATTTGATATTGCACAATTTATAAAGCAGCGTTTGACTTGTCAGCAAGTTAAAGCGGAACATCAGAAACCATCAGGTTTGTTAAGGCCGTTGATGGTGCCAGAGTGAAAATGGGAATGCATAGCTATATATTTTGTTGTGAGATTACCAAGAACTCCTAAGGATTATAACGCAATATGGGTAATTGTGGATAGATTGATGAAATCAGCACATTTTCTTTCTGTGTGTACCACTTATTCAATAGACTGGTATGCACAATTGTATGTTAATGAAATTGTCAGATTGAGTGGGGTGACTGTTTCTATTATTTGGAATAGAGATCCACGATTTACCTCTAAATTTTGGGGGAGTTTACATGTGGCTATGGCTACCAAATTAAACTTTAGTACGGCTTTTCACCCGCAAACTGATGGACAATCGGAGAAAACTATTCAAATTCTAGAAAATATGTTGTAGGCGTGTATATTGGATTTCAAGGGTAGTTGGGTTGAATATATACCATTGGTGGAGTTTGCATATAACAACAATTTTTAATCCACTATTAGCATGGCTCCATATGAAGCGCTATATAGAAAGAAGTGTAGATCGCCACTTTATTGGGATGAGGTTGGAGAAAAGAAAGTTTTGAGGCTGAAAATTGTTCAACAAACATGTGAAGTGGTCGAGAAATTAAAGAAAGAATGAAAACTACTCAGAGTAGATAAAAAAGTTATGCTGATATCCAAAGAAAGCCTTTGGAGTTTGTTGAGAGAGAAAATGTGTCACACCTATTTCATATTAATTACAAAACCATACTCATGTTTACTGTATACAATACTATTCTTTTATTACACAAAACTAAAATATTTATAATTAACAATTTTTTTATTTTATTATACATACAAATATACATACATTACAACTCTTAGTAATACAAATAGCTTATTAATTTCATATCTATAAATATTCATACTAACCTACAAGTCTATGCACATTACTTAGCTAATTTACAAATTACATATATTAAAAAAACAACGAATACGCCTAACACCCTCGCTTGCGTACTCGGTCATCCCTATGTGCTATTATCTGAAAAATAAAATTTTCAATAAATGGTGAGATAAACATCTCAGTAAGTAAATAATGCAAGTGTGATATGTTGATGCAGTGCAAAATATGAAAGCTTAAACAATCAGTACATTTTCAAACTTTTCAATTATATAAAGTTCATTCAAAATACAAACATATTCAAAACGACTTAGTCAATTAGTGTCACCTGCATTCACGGTGACCCGGATTCAGAATGTGATCACGTGTTCTGCATTAAGCGGTCATTCACATTTACATATAACAGAAGCGCGCACAACGCGCTAAACAGAATTCTTACTAGCCTACAAAACTCGCCTTTTACACAAGGTTCAGCTAGATCAGAATAACATAACTAACGACTAAACCATAAAATACATTCTTTTTCAAACATATCACACATCGACAATATTTCATATTTACTTTCTAAATACGATATTGGCGTAAATATTCAAATTCATAAACATTTCATTAGTCATTTCATAGAATTGTCATGGCGTACCAACATGTACAAATCACATTTTCATCAAACATCAGATATCGCATAATTTCCAAACATTAAAATGCATGTACGATTTACTTACATTTGTTCCCACTCTTCCCGAGTATGCTCTTATATTAATATTGCGTACCTAAAACAAATTAACACAACCCTATTTTAGTTACGAGCCAATTCTTGCGGCTACTTTTCTACAACTTCCATATTTCCAAACTCAAAACTTTATAAATTTCTAACCTAGACTTATTATCATACTTACGCTATTCCATCATCACATATATACTTATATATATACATATATATATATATATATATGCATATTATAACAATTTTTGAAAACAAAACACGTTTGGTGTAACATTTTCGAATTCATTAAATGTTGCCATTTTCTGCCAGTTCATTTTCCTACATATCGGCATAATCAAATTCCAACACTCCCAAATATTTCAAACAAACTCGGCCTACTGAAATTGCCGAGATTCAATTTCACTTCCACAATTACGCCATTCCAAATTCTACAATTAACATCAATTTACACACACACACACATATATATATATTTACTACTACACTTTCATTCTTTTCTTCATTATTTAATTCTCTACCAACTAACACAATAACCATTTCTCATTCAAAACCCTACATACACATTAATAATATAAATTTCAAATTTCTTAACTACAATTTACATCACTTATATAATCTTAGCCATCTTTAATTTTTCTAATTATCCTTTAACATTAATGACATAATTGTATTTAGCTATATCTAATTTATTACTACAATTTAACATTCATATCATAAATTCTAATAAAATTTACCCAAGTTTGTTAATTTCCAAGCATTTCTAATTTCTTAGCATTAATAATATAAGTGGTATATATGTTATGAACATGACATATACATGAAAATAACACTTTATAACCACTTTCACCATATTCTCTTTATCATTTCTAGTTTTCACCAATTCATACCATCACAACCAGATAACAATAAAACTCTCACCAATTTACACCATTACAATAACAAAATAATAAATTTCCACTAATTTTTCATCATCACAACAACATAATAATAATAATTTCCACAAATTTTCCATCATCACAACAACATAAAAATAATGATTTCCACCAATTTTCCATCATCACAACAACATAATAATAATGATTTCCACCAATTTTTTCATCATCACAACAACATAATAATAATAATTTCCACCAATTTTCCATCATCACAACAACATAATAATAATAATAATTTTCATTTCCAATTTCTTATTATCACATGAAAATATAAATTCTCCTACAATTGCCTTAACAAGTTACTACACATGCTATACTAAAATAACACAGTTATAATTAAAAGAACTTACCAATTCTCCTTGTTTTCCCTCTTCCTTCTCTTCCTTTCTTTCTTCCCTCTTTTCTTCTCCTCCCAATTGCCTTGTATGTATCCTAACTTCTCAAATTGAAAACAGTAACTTTTGTTTAAGTATAATGGCTTAAACATATGGATGGCTTGGATTTCTTCAATCAAATCCAATGGCTCTCCTTTTTCCATCTATTTTCTATCAAATATTAATTAATTCTATTTTTCTTAAAACATATGGAGGGTTAAGATTGTTTCAATCAAATCCAATGGCCATCATTTAGCCACCACATTTTCCACTAACTTAGCTTTTTGTTCATTCTCATCCAAATTTATAAACAAGCTTAGAATTGTGACAACTGGATGGCTAGGATTTAAAGCAAATGGATGGTTTGGATTTTGTAGAGAAATTTGACAAAGCTTAATATTTTATTCATTTGTTAATTTATCTTAATTTATTATATACATATATATATATATATATATTTGGGCTTGAGTTTGGGCTTGCATACTTGGGCTTAGACATAATTAATTAGGCTTGGGCCTAGCAATTAAATTTGGGCTTAGTAATTGGATTTGGGCCTAATTAATTAAATCGAGCCCAATATATATTTATATATATATATTATATTCTTGGCCCACTTAATATTATTTTAATTCATATTCTAAAATTTCAAAAATGCCCTTGCTAGTAATAAAATTTTCATTTCTACCATTCATTTCTACTACATTTTCTAAACTTATAAAAATAGCTTCATACATTTACCTTATATCATTATTTAATAACTATGAGTTCTACAAAGAAAATTGCAGATGTTACAAAAGGTATTTATCAAAGAGGGTCTAATGAAAGGAGCTTTGAGGTTTGGTAAGAAAGGGAAGTTAAGCTCTAGGTTTATTGGTCCATTTGAGATTCTAGAAAGAGTGAGGGATGTGGCTTATCGACTTGCTCTCCCACCATCTTTGTCTGGAGTGCATAATGCATTTTATGTATCAATGCTGCGCAAGTACATTGCTAATCCTACATATATGTTGAGTTATGAACCACTTCAGTTTAGAGGAGATCTGACTTATGAAAAGGTTCTTATTAAGATTTTAGACCATAAAGATCAGCAATTATGTTCTAGAAAGATTCCCTTAGTGAAAGTGCTATGGAGGAGTCACAATATAGAGGAAGCCACATGAAAAGAAGTGGAAATTTGAGAAAGATATCTTCAGCTTTTCCAATGATGAAAAGAAGGTTCATTAAATTTTGAGGATGAAATTTTTGTAAGGAGAAGAGAATTGTAACACCTGCGATTTTCTTTTTAGAACTCATAATTATTAAACAATGATATAAAGTAAATGTATGAGGGTATTTTTGTAAGTTTGGAAAATATAGTAGACATGAAGGGTACAAATGAAAATTTTATTGCTAATAAGACCATTTTTGAAATTTTAGATTATGAATTAAAATAAAATTAAGTGGGCTAAGAATATAATATATATATATATATATATATTAGGCCTAGTTTAATTAGTTAAGCGCAAATCCAAGTAGTTAGGCCCAAACCCAATTAGTTATGTCTAAGCCCAAGTTCATATATATATATATATAATAAGGTAAAATAAATAAATAAATGAATAAAATATTAAATTTTGGCCAAAATTCTCTACACAATCCTAACCATCCATTTGCTTTAATCTAAACCATCCATTTGGCACAATTCTAGGCATGTTTTGTAAGATGGATAAGGATGAATATAAAGGCTAAGTTAGTAGAAAATAGGATGGCAAAAGGATAGCCCTTGGATTTGTTAGATTAATCCAAGTCATTCATGTGTTTTAAGAAATTAGAATTAATTAATAAATTATAGAAATTGGGTGGAAAAAGTAGAGTCATTGGATTTGATTAAAGTAATCCAAGTCATCCATGTGTTTTAAGTAATTATACTCAAATAAAATTTGATGTTTTCAATTTGGAAAAGGCAAAGGAATGATACGTAGGGGTTAAAAGAAAGAAGAGAAGAAAAAAGGAAAAAAAGAAAGGAAGAAAAAAAGAAGAAAAATTGGTAAGTTTCTTTTAATTATAATTGTATTATTTTGGTGTAGCATGTTTAGTAAATTGTTAAGGTAATTGTAGTAGAATTTATATTACTCATATTAAATTATGATTAGGAGATTTGAAATGGATATTGCTTTAAATTGTATATGATGTTAGAAATTGGTGGAAATTAGAACATATATAGGTCAACGGTATAGCTGTAGTAGAAATCAAAGAGTAGTAAATTTATGTTTTAATGCCTAATTGTAGTAGGAAAATTTGATATGAATAAATTCATGTTAGTAGTGCTAATTGTAATAGATAATTAGATATGGCCAAAAATTCATATTATTAATGTTAATGTGTAATAAGGAAAATTAGAGATAGATAAGACTATATTAGTGATGTTAATTTTGTAGCTAGGAAATTAGGAATTTATATTATATTAATGTGTGTATAGTGTTTAAATGAGAAATGGATATTGTATTAATTGGTGAAAAATTGAATGATGAAGAAAAGAATGGAAGTGTAGTAATAAATATATGTGTGTGTGTAAATGGATGTTATTGTTGATTTAAAATAGTGTATTATTGAATTAGAATTGAATCTCGGTGATTTCGGTAGGCCGAATTTGTATGTAATGATTGAAAATGTATAACACTTTATTTTGTAATAATTTTATTAAAATATTAGGGTGTGTAAATTCTAAAAATTTAGGAAATGGGTGATGTTCGGTGTATTGAAAAAAGAATTAGTGAAAAACGGCGTTATTAACTAGTTTCAAAAATTTTCTGCCAAAAGTGTTTTTCCGAAATTATTGTAATATACATATTTATATATATGTAAGTATAGGTATATATGAAATAATAGAATGAAGTGAATATGATGATAAATATATGTTAGGAATTCATAAAGTGTTGAGTTTGATAAATGTAAATGTCGTAGGAATGTAGCGACGAGTATAAATGTGTGACTGAAATAGATTGCGTTAATTTATTTTTAGATACGCAACATTAATATAAGAACATACTCAGAAAGAGCAGGAACAAAAGTAAGTGGATCATACATGCATTTTAATGCTTTAAAATTATGCGATATTCAATGTTGTGATGAGAAAAAAATGTGAATTTAGCTTTTGGTACGCCGATGTGGTTTTATAAAATGAAAGTTAAAAATTGTGAATTTAACTGTTGTACCCCGATATTGCATTTAGAAAATAAATATGAAATATTGTCGTTGTGTGAAATGTTTGAATAAGAATGTATTTTATGGCTTACTCATTAGTTATGCCATGCTGATCTAGTTGGGTCGTGTTAAATGCGAGACTTGTGTATTAGT
>JAXCLQ010000319.1:0-10073 GCA_035584115.1 Cedrela odorata
AACCAACCAACCAACCGACCAAAACTATTGCTACCAAGGTTGGAGCCGCAATAGTTTTAGAATTTTCACAAAAAGATGTCAACTAGATTTGTTTACAAAACATTATGGACGATTCATTAGATAATGTGTAGTATTCAATTAGTATTTGGGTGTAGATGTTCAAGCTGTACTACAGCAATTTACCATGGCACTAGAGTAGTTGTCCAGGCTACACTAGGGCCACTTTGCATTTTGGTGTGAATGTTTAAGTTTTACTACATCGTTTTAAGTTATAAGTAATAAAATTTTGAATTTAAGATATATCGAAATATAATATAATTATTTTAACACATAAATAATTATAACAATTTTTAAATAAATTAAAAAAATAACTTGTAAGATATATTGTGTTATAAAAAATATAAATATATTTATAATTTCTTAAATTTTTTAATTTATTTATTTATAAAAAATACTTTACAAAAATTCATTTTTTTTTCAGTATCATTAAACCAAACACGTCTTAAGAAAGAGAGAGCAGTTTCCAAATTTCATGGGGCCGGCAGTGGACTAAAGCGGGCGGGTTAATTTCAAGCTGGGCCCAAGATATTCCTTTCTAAAAACTGGACCATTTTTTTAATAATTAAGCATTAATTATTTTCGGAAAAAAAAAACAAAAGAATAAGAGAGCATTTATGGCAAACTCTTGCCTCTGTTCACACTTAACACTCTTCGGACAAGACTTGCCAGTGTTAGATTTCGTATTTTAATGCATGTTCAGTCTCTCTCTCTCTCTGGTTCAACAGTTTCAATCTTGAAGTATTTTCTTTTAAAAATAAGTAACAAAATAAAACCAATACCAAGTCTACAAGAAAGAAAGAGAGAGAGAGAAGATAAAATTGATGGGGCTTTGGATTCTTGCTTAACAAGAGAAAATTAGGTGACTTTGTCGTAGTTTAATTATTGTAGAAATTAGAAAAATGCACAGTTCGTTTGGTGTCTTGTGGGCTCAGTCAATGCTTTTTTACCATGAAAAGGTACTTTTTTTTAGCAGAGTTTTGATCTTGTTGGTCATTGGTCTTTTTGTTTATGATGTTTGTAATGAGTTCGTTTTACTGTCAACTTTTGGCTTCAAATGATGATGTTTTTACTGATTTGTGGTGTGAAATACACTGAATTCATCTGGGTTTACTGTTTTTTTGTTTGTTTTCTGTTCTGGGGTTTTCGTTTTCATTTTTTACTTTAGATGAGCTATTCTGGTGGTTGGCCTATTCTGCTGAGGGTGGGGTTTTCTTCACTTGAGATAATTTGGATTTATGAGTATGGTCTTAGTTTTTGGTTTTTACAGTGGAATTGTGTTCAGTATCAAAAACTGAAGGAATGAAATTTTGATTTTTAAGCTATTTTTGGCCATAAAAAGTACACTGCTTTAGCCGTTTACCTTTTGTTTATGATCTAAGAATCCACAAGCATTGATCTGAGATTGTGGTTATGCTATTCGGATTTCTAGAGTGATTCTAATTTTATGTTTGTTTTACATGCCATTTTAGGAGAATTTCAAGTTTGATGAAACATAATGAAATTTAAGAATTGGATCAGTAAAAAGTTTGGCATCCAAGCAAGAGTTAGGAAGATGATAAAATGCATTTGTTCTGGCGAGCAATTAAGAGTAGATGAAATAGTATCTTCGTCGGAGTCTCTGGCAACTCGGGACTATTCAGCTAGTGGATATTCATCTCGAGCTGGGGAGATGGACACAAAAGTTGACAATAGCAACATCGAAGAGGCAGAGTCATCTCTTCGCGAAAGTGGCTATCTGAACTACGAGGTTGGTAATTGCATCTAAATTTTTTCTTTTGTTCTTTGATTTAGACTTTACACGTAAATGTTAGTTAGATGACTGAATTAGAACATATTCACGATATCCTGATACTAGACATGGTGGTATCCCTATACGGTGAGGACACTTTCTTGGATGAGTGCTTCTATATTGGCAACAATGACATCAATGCCTTCTAATGTATTTTTTTCTTGATAATGGCAACAGTTCAATCGGTAGTAAAGAAGAGTCTCGTGAATTCCGTTTATGTGTTACAACTATTTTGCTCTAATTTTGCTTTTAAGACAGTAGTCTCCTATATAATATGAATGCTTGATGGCGTGTCTTGTTTATTTTCTTTTCTTTTGTGGTGGTACATTGTCTATCATTATTGCGAGAGTAGCATCTTGTACTAATAAATCAGATGGCTGGGTAATTCATCTTATTTTTCTTGTCTGTGGAAACACTCTCAAGCAATTACTTAAGCCATTCCAAGGAAGACATTTGATGCTAGTTTGGTTAAATCATCCGTGTCAATCACTGAAAATTCTGTAGAAGCTTTCCTTCAAAAGAAAATATGGAAATATTGACACTTTTGGAGGTTCTTTTATGGGGCTTTCTATCTTTGCAGAGAGCGTAAGATATACAACACTTGTAGGTCTTTTTATCCTCTGCAATTCTTGTTCATTATTGCATAATACCCTTCAGTTTTAGCTGTTTACTGACTAGAGACATTTTGTGGGAGTTCTATTTTTGTTGACTGTAATGGTGACTAAAAGTGGATAGCTTACTGCTATTGAATCTTTCATTGACATTGCATATAACTGGCTTTGTTTTTCTGAAGGCTAGTCAGCAGATATTTCAAGAATTCAACTCTGTTTTTACATGAGATTTGTATTATTGATAATGATACTATTGCATGAGCCTAAGTGTGTGATTCTGTATAAATATATATTATATCACAATTGTGTTAAAATATGTGATCTATAAGAGTTATTTATAATAGTTCATTTGTTGAAATATGAAAATAAATTCATTTCTTTCTTATTTGGGTTGGTTGTGATGATGTTTACATATTTCACTGTGGCCTATGATTTTCTTAAATTTAGAGTGATATTTTCTGAGTATGTCATGAAGATAAGCAATCATTTAATTTTAGGAAGCTAGAGCATTACTAGGAAGGCTTGAGTTTCAAAAAGGAAACATAGAAGCTGCGCTTCACGTATTCGAAGGAATAGATGTTGCAGCTGTGACTTCCAAGATGAAAATTTCCCTTTCAAGAAGATGTGAACAAAACCGGCGCCGTTCACAAAGTGATGCTGCCCCACCCATGTCTATGCATGCTATTAGTTTGCTAATTGAAGCTATCTTTCTCAAAGTAAAATCATTGCAGGGTCTTGGAAGGTTTGAAGGTATGATGTTCATCTTTTCCTACTTTCCTATCTTGGTCTATCTGTCATCAGGTTATAGTTTTATCAGTTATCATTCACCTTGTCTTATATGTTCTTATATTGAGATTGGTTAGCTGAGAATGATTATTATTATTATCAAAAAAATAGTTATGTACGTGACAACAATAAGTTTGAATATGTTTATCATTTTTCTTGACCAAGTTTAGGAGATTATGTTTTTGCCTTGTTCTCCCTCTTTTTGGCATATAGACACAAACAAAGGAACACAAATCATGAAAATTTGATAGCCGTCTTAGATAGAAAATATTAATTATAATCATGACTGCCTAATGTTTCTTTCTGAACTGTTTTCTAGAGGCTGCTCAATCATGCAAAGTCATTTTGGACACTGTTGAACACGCATTACCAGAAGGCCTGCTGGAAAACTACTCTATAGATTGTAAATTACAAGAGACTCTAAACAAAGCTGTTGAGTTACTTCCTGAACTAAATAAACTTGCTGGTGCTCCACAAGAAGCTATTTTGTCATACCGGCGAGCCCTCCTCTATTATTGGAATCTTGACACGGAAACCACAGCAAGGATACAAAAGGAGTTTGCAGTTTTTCTTTTATACAGTGGTACTGATGCAAACCCACCAAATTTGCGTTCACAGATGGAAACTTCTTTTGTGCCTAGAAACAATATAGAAGAGGCTGTTCTCTTGCTACTGATTTTACTGAAAAAAATAGTTCTCAGAAGAATTGGATGGGACCCATCAATTATAGATCACCTTACATTTGCCCTGTCTGTATCAGGGGAACTATGGGCTCTGGCTCTTCAGGTTGAAGAGTTGCTTCCAGAGGTCATGGAAAGAAAAGAAAGATATTGCACTCTAGCTCTTTGTTATTTTGGAGAAGGGGAGAACATGGTTGCTTTGAATCTTTTGAGGAACTTATTGAATCATAGAGAAAGTTCAGACTGCATACTGGAATTATTGCTGATCTCAAAGATTTGTGCAGAGAACAGGATATGCATTGAAGAAGGGATAACTTCTGCTCGCAAAGCACTTTCCAAATTGCAAAGGAGATGTGGCCAGATGGCTAGCATTGCAAACTGCTTACTGGGTGTTTTACTGTCAGCTCAATCCAAGTCAGTTGTTTCTGATTCTAAGAGGATTTTGAAGCAGTCTCAGGCACTTGAAGCGCTGGAAACTGCTGAGAAAATGATGAGAGAAAGAGATCCATATATTATATTCCATCTTTGTCTTGAAAATGCTGAGCAGAGGAAGTTGGATATTGCTCTTGATTATGCGAAAAATTTGCTAAAACTTGAGGCTGGGTCAAATGTGAAAGGATATATCCTTTTGGCTAGAATATTATCAGCTCAAAAGCGGTTTGTTGATGCAGAGACTGTAATTAATGCTGCTTTAGACCAGACTGGGAAGTGGGACCAAGGAGAACTGTTACGAACTAAAGCTAAACTCCAGATTGCACAGGGCCACATAAAAAGAGCCATAGAAACTTACACACGTCTTCTTGCTGTTATCCAAGTTCGGGCAAAAAGCTTAAGTTCTGGGAAGAACATTCCAAAGGTACGGTAATAGATTGGCAATTTGGCACATATATATGGTCTGGTCTTTTGTTTCATTATGATGGTGTTGGTACATCATTGGACAGTGCATGTTGTGTTATTTGATATTGCATCTAGATGACAGCTTTTATCAGTGAAACCTTTTCTTCTAACTAGTTTAAAAACGTTAATAATTTAGGATCTAAATGGAAATGTGCTATTAGTTTTGAAAATAATTTGCTAAATCATCTTTGAAATGTAGGGTAGCGCTTTACTATTACTAAAAGGGTATTGAAACTTTTTTTAATTCCTGTCACTTTAGTACTGAAACAAAGTTCTGCCATTATCCTAGTCCTTCATATTAGAGCAGTGTAGAAAGTGAGTCTGGGCAGATGAAAATTAGCCCTTGAGACAGAATATATTATTGAGCAATAGATTTGTTTTTATATATCTTCGTAGCATCATTATTATTGGAAACATTGGTACAAGAAGGGGACCTGCTGTGTCATGAATCCCGCTTTACTCATTCCCTTGTGCTCAATTGCTGAGTTAATATAACACATGCTGAAAATATTGAATGTCAAAATAAACAGACACTACTACATAATTTTGTATATTCAGAAATATCTTAGGATAATATGAAAGTTTCTTATGCAGGATGATAGACTTTAAGGCTTAACTTGAATTATATATGGAATTAGCATTCTCAACATCCTGCTAAGAGGTAAAGAATTGTTAGATTAATTACTTTCTTCCTTCTTTTCCTCTTACAGAATAGGGGAAACCGTGATAGAAGTTTGGAAATGGAAACATGGCATGATCTAGCTAATGTGTATACGAGTTTGTCTCAGTGGCGGGACGCCGAAGTGTGCCTTTCAAAATCCAAAGCTATCAATCCTTATTCTGCTTCTGGATGGCACTCCACAGGTATAAATATGTTCCATTTACACTTTTTGCCTTTTGCAATCGTGATTCTCCTAAATATTTATAAGGCAGCCTCCATTTCCATGATGGTTCCTGAAAATTTATGCTTTTGTTATTTCTTTCTCCTTTTTGAATTTGCTTATGCTAATCATAAATAGCTACTTAAGCAATGAGTTGATGTTCAAAACTTGTTAGGTTTACTGTACGAAGCAAAGGGCCTTCACCAAGAAGCTCTGGTATCATTCAGGAAAGCACTAGATACTGAACCCACCCATGTCCCAAGCTTAGTATCCATTGCCTGTGTCCTCAGACACATCGGTGGCGAATCACTGGTGACGGTAAGAAGCTTTCTCACTGATGCACTCCGACTGGACCGAACAAACCCCTCAACCTGGTACAACCTTGGGATGCTCTACAAGGGTGATGCTGGTGCATCCATGCTAGAAGCTGTTGAATGCTTCGAGGCTGCTGCTCTTCTTGAAGAATCTGCACCAGTTGAACCTTTCAGATGAACAACTCCGCATGTAACTTAGTCACTGTAAGGCCATATGTGATTGTAAATTATATATTGGATATGTCAAGTTTCGTAGGAGTTAGAATGTAGTTTGATGAGTAGAGAAAATTGAAAAGGAAAATGTATTTTGTTTTCTGTTTAACTTCTGTTCAAATCCCATTAGTCTTTGTAATCTTTTCAGACCTTAATGCATGGATTATTTAAAGCAGTTTGTACCATAAGACAAGGTCTATTTTGTTGCAACTATAATACAATTCGGTGTTGCAATTTAGTGTATTAGCAATTAATTCGATCTTCGTCGATTTGGAGGAACAAATAATTCAATTCAAATCAGTCTTTGATTAACAATAAATTGACATAGATAGCATTGAATAATACAGTATAATATAACTATTTGAAAAATATTTTATATGTACCATATATAGCAAATATTGCATAAGTAATCTCATATATTATTATCTCACGTTGCGTGTAAATAAAGAAATCCATAATAATTGTCGTAGCCGTAAATAGAATGGAAAGAACAAATCAAAGATATATTCTTGCAGAAACTGAGGCTTCATGCCTTCACCATTTCACTCACTGTCTCCTTTTAATGGATTTTTGTAATGGGTATTTGCACAGTATTTGGTTAAATTATACCTGGCAATCGAGCTCTTGTGAGTTAGTGACTTCGTCTCCTGGTTTAGGAGACGGTGATTTTTAATTTTTACAGGTATTTATGTTTTAGTACTTTTCTTGAAAGTGCTTTTTAAAGCCCTTTCAAATAGTCAAAAGTGGTGTTGTTAATGTTTGGCTTGACATAAAAGGCTTCTTAAGTAGTAAAACACTAGAAAGAGCTTTTAAGTATTACTTTACTAGTATTTTTATTTGTTGCTTTGAATCTAAATTACTTTTTAGTCAATGATTTTTGTTCTTCTTTGTGTTAAATTCACTGCGGCAGAAAATTTGAGAGTTCACAAGCAACAGCTACGCTTGCAGCTGTGTTACTACGTGTAGTGATATCACAACACAAGGAGCTGCCTACGAACGAGGCAATGACTCTCAATGAGTTAGTAAGGAGTGTTGGTGAGCAGCTCATTGCTGTAATCCCCTGGGTATGTTTTTATAAATTTGTTTTTGCGGTGAGGTAATTCATGCAAGTATTTTGAATTTCAATAGTTAAAGTAGCTGCTCAGGGCACTTGAACTTACAGTAACTTGTTGTGCAAGGAACTTGATTGCTCTATCAAGAGATTGGATTTAAGGATGGAGGTAAGTTCACGGCTTCAAACTTTATGCTCCATTGATTGCGAGCTCAAGGTAGAAGTCACCTAACAATATTGAGTAGGATACTTCAGTTACTGATAATACATAACTAAAGGGAGATATTTGATTGAATTTGTTTGAGACCTGGAATCAAACTTGAATTTCATCTACTGTGTATTTTTAACGAATAATGTCTGGTAGATGTTTCTCGGATTTTACTGAAAAAGAGTTTCATTGAGTGAGATGTGGTTTTGATGCAGCTCCTATCACTTTGTTACATATGTTTTAATTAATGTAATTGATTGCAGAGCTTGTAGTTGTGAACGTTGTAAGGCGTGTCTTGCATATCATTAGGGAGGGAATTTTTCACTATTGATGGATTCTGTCGGAGGGTTGAAATTATCTGCTGAAGCTGATGTTGAAGATATCACTGAGAAGAAAAATAACCAAATCCATCGGCTGCTGCTATTCCCAATGGATGCTTATTGCAGCCACCTTTGTTGCATGCAGCTCTTGACTGCTCGCCTGACTCAGCATCAGTCTGCGAGGCTTCTGCTTCAGGGGATAGTTTGAAGGACAAGGAAAATGTAAAGCTATCATAATTGTTTTATCTCGTTATACTACTATAGTGGTTTTTTCTCTTTGCTAAATTGATTGCTTGCTGACTTGATGTTTATAGGTAGGGTTGCAATTTACCTAACAGTAATGCTGTGGTCACCAATAAAAGTAGCCTAATCTGCTTTTTGTTTTAACATTGATATGCTATCCTCAGCAGCAACTGATTAAAGTACAAAGAAGTTAAAGTCTGATGTAATAAAGGCAGTTAATGAGCTCATTGAAGATATAGATGCTTGCCATGAAGAGATTGCAGAACAGGCAGTGGAACTTATTCATCAGAAGTATTTTCTATTAACACTTTGTATCATCTTCATTTTCAAGTTCAATACTAGAATTTTTTTACCGATTTGGGGTCCGTATATAATCAGTTATAAAACCAACTCATAAAAGTGAGCTTGTAGTTTAATTACTACTGGATGCATGCTCATAGCACACACCAACGTTTCCATGGGATTAACTTAATATAAATGTAATCTTAATCAATTAGCACACAATGTGAATTGTTTTATGTTATTTTCATAATTCTAAACGACTTCAGATATAACATTACAACTTTGTTACAAGAGTAAAATTACTAGGCCAATTGTACATTCTTAAATACTTCTACGAAAAATCAAGGAAGCATGTTAATTCCTGGTTTGTTCTATAAATATGTTGTCCTTTGGCTATGTACTAACTTCTAATATTGTTCTTCATTTCAGTAATTTTGACTAGTTATCTATGTCTTGCAGTGAGGTGGTATTAACTCTAGGTCATTCAAATTTCGTGATGGAATTTTTGTGTGCTGCCACTGAAAAAAAAAAAAAAAAAAAAGAGATCTTTACATGTTTTCATTGATGATGATGCTAACTGAAGTAACCCCTTTTATAGCTTGCATAAAAGTTTTCTCCCTTTGTTTTTAATAATTCTTTGATCCTTTGACATGGACTAGGTTTGAGGGGCATGTTCTAGCAAAGAAAATGGCATGATTTCTAAGAATGAACATGGTAATTACAAACTTTGGCTACTGTTCTCTTCATTTCATTTATGTAATGCATAATATTAACTGCTTAAACTTGAAACTTCATCTAAAGGTTGTAGTTGGTGTTCATGCTGTGATGAGCAATGGCGGTGTCATAGCACCTGTGGGGTTGAACATGGTTGCTCTTGCTGCACAAAAGCATGCCGCTCCATTAGTTTTGGTTGCTGGTAAGCACGAGGTATGTTGGAACCATAATAACTCCATTCAACGCAATTTATTTGAGAAAGGAAATTGCATATAATGTGGTTGCTGAAAAACAATTTCCTATCAACACTTTTTTACACCAAGACTCATAGCTGCTTTAGTCTGCCGAAAATGAATCCTTCCTTTGCAAAAGATTTACTTGACTATCTTCTAGAAAAAACAATGAACAAAGCATTCATTCTAGAAAGATACCACATGAATACAAGTCTGATGTTTTTTTTTGTTTGTTTGAATGAGCTTGTTTACATTGCATTCAATCTCTTTGTTTTTCATTTTATGGTAGGTGATGGAAATCCACATAATTTTTTTTATATGCTAAAGATAAATAAAGCGTATTTGTTATTTAAAATTTGTGGATCTTAATGACCATGTAGATTCATACCAAAAACGTTTTGTTTCCTTCTTCTCAGTTGCTGGTTGTATAACTGAATGCATGTTGGTTTTTGTTAATGCTGCATTGCTCTTGGCAGCAGTGTCCTCCGTCTCCACAGAATCTGGTGGTCTTACTGAATGAAATGAGATCCCCTTATGAACTGTTGAATTTTGAGGAAATCTCCAATGCTATGAATTATGGAATTGGCAGTGGTTCTCCTCGACTTCATGTTGTCAATCATGCATTTGATTATGTTGCTCCAGAGCTAGTCAGTCTTTTTGCTACTGACATATAAGATTATCTCTCCTTTTTGTAAACAGTTTTTCTATTGAAAATTATAACCACCGACTCTAAACTTAAAACAAAGAATAAAATGAGAAGTTGCCTTGGTTACTTTCATGTTTTCCTAATC